>MQRK01149472.1:0-10301 GCA_001938485.1 Girardia tigrina | reverse complement strand
CAGAATTTTAAAATCATTTATGTTTATGTTTTCATTCAACTTACAACCATTTCTGTGTTCTGCAATATTACTCCCACCTACATTCAGACCATGTTCTTGGATTCTCTTACAAAGATGACGGGACGTCTCTCCAATGTATGTGGCATTACACCCATTACATGTAAATTTATATACGAGATCCGAACATAATCCAAATGGGGTTGGAGATTTATTACAAAACACATTTTGGATTTTATATGTTTGTGATATTATTTTTAAATTAAAGGCATTATTTACGCATTTTAAAATTGAACGTTTATTAATTAATTTATCAATTGTTTCTTTAGTCAATTTCTCAACAATTTATTTTGAATAACCATTTTTATTCAATAATTTAGTTAATTGGTTAATGCTATCACAACTTTTTGTATAAGTTGATGATAATGACAAAGATCGAAAAATTAGTCCTCTAATCATATTATATTTGTATCGAGATTCACAAAAACTGTTTGGCGTTGTATATAGCCCAGTATCAGTTTTCTTAATGAATTTTTACTGGATTTATGTTTTGAATTTATGTTTAAGGTACAAAATACGGGGACTTACGGTTATTTTTGCTTGAAAATCAAAAAAATAAAAAGGAAATTATACACAACATAAAAAAGATACTAAAAACCCAACATATATAATACTTTTTAATTTTAATACAGTTAATGTTTAAGATTAAATATTTTTACTAAATTGAACAATCATTTCCTTTTCTTTTATAATAAAATACATTTACAAATTTAATTAATGATTTCTTTTCAAAAGGACCCCTACAAAATTCGAAACTTCATTCGTGGGTTCCATTCTCCGAGTCAGAAACCTTGTTATCCCTCAATTCAATAATGCACGACGCTTTATATGCAAATGTTCCTTTGGAAAATTTAAAATATTTAAAAACAATAAGTCGAAATAATTTTGGGAGTATTCATATAGGAGAATGGACAAGAACCAAAGATCCGACCATGAATTCCAGTAAAAGTAAATTAGAAAATATATTTTTCCTGTATCTTCTGTTCTTTTATTTAATAATGTTTATTTTTAATTTTTAATATTTTAATTACATATATCTATTCCCAATATTGATTGTATTTATTATTTATGATTTATTTTTATTGTTTAAAAAATAGTTTTAAATAATTATTAAAAATTTTTTCCTTTCTTTTATAGAAGATATTGAAGTTTTTTATTAGCAATTGTATTTGTTATTGTAAAACTGAGTCTATATTTTTATATATTCCATTTAATAATATACTTAATTTAATAAACAATGACCATTTTTGTAAATGTTGTTACAGAAGCGTAGTGGAAATGTCTTTCACTGGGTCCGATCCCCCTACGAAATACCAACGAGGGAAGGATATTCATGTTATCATTGTAATAATTATCTTTATTTAAATATATAAATATAGAAAACATATATTCCAAAAACTCTTTTAATTTGCCCTCTATTTATCTCTGAGCAATCACCAATTTGCGCCCTGAGGATGGCGCGTTCACTTATGATTGTTGACCATTCGCTTAAATTAAGGCGATGTGTTTCGAAAAGCCGTACTTCAATATTTGAGTATATTACTCAACCGCATTGTATATATCTCATTATGCGTCCCATCTCAGAACCTACATTAAGATATTTATCAAGATAATTCACAACCTTCCGGACAGCAAACGGATTATCTACATATTCAAGTGTTGAATCTATCTCCAGATTCGCAATTCTCGATCTATTGTAAATATTTTGAGGCTGATTTACACACGACATAATTTATTCCAATTAGTATAGAATAAAATATTAATTCAAGAAATTAAATCGATATTTTCTTTTTATTAGTTTCCAACTACAAACATATTAAAACAAGTTATTCAATTTAAAATTAAATTTTTAATTCTAACGTAATACATATTGTTCCGCCCGACACTCAGGTTGCCCCGAGAATCGGACGGAGGTAACAGGGTTGCGCAGGGAACCTTTCTCGATGTGCTGGGCCCATTTTAATTTGATCCAATTAATGGGATTATTCATATTGGGATTCTCCAATCTCATACAAATGGCAATTAATGATCCTTTGACATTGACCAATCGATTGATCATTTCGTGAGGAAGCGCAAATGATATATCGAAATCTTGACACAAAGATGTCTCGTATTGCAAGAGTGCCAGACACAGTTGTTCGAGGGCCGACAATTGCATTTCTTCAGCACCACCTCGAAGCCAATTTAATAACAAATAAGGCAACTCGACTTCCTTCATTAATATTTCTTGTTAATATCAATTTGTCGAAATCAAAATCTCTAAAAGAAAAAATAAGGCAAATGAATCGATTTTATTTTCAAATTTTCATCTTTAATCTCATTTAATCTAATAAAACAAATTGATCTTTTTCACATAATCCAATTAATTTCTTAATAAAAAATAATTTTAATAATAATAGTTTTTATAAATAATAGTTTTTTTCCAATCTTTTCACCTAAACCCACAAATTCATTTTTAAATAAAAACACAATCAGAATCAAAAAAAGGTTTTTTTCTCAGTTTTTTAAATGCAAATGAGGAAAGCGCAGGATCCATTCAATATACACATATATATATAATTAGTTAATTTGTAATATCAATAAGTAAAATAATTGAATCCCGAACATATACCATATAAATATTTATATTAATATTTTAATTTTAATCTTTATAATTTTTATTTAATTTGAAATCGAACAAATGGCAAACCTTCGCTATTTAAAAATGTATTTTAGGATAATTTAATTACAGTTATAGGAAACCATCGAATTGTTTCGTGATCTTTGTCGTAATAAGTGATCATAGTATAAGTGGTATACGTAGATAGAGGGTGTCTCCATGAAACTCAACACCAATATTACCATACATATTTCTTTTGATAATTGAAAATAAAATTGATTTTTATTCAGCATATAAGCTTTTATTATATAAAACATTCATCTAGTCTTTAAATCTCAGGAAAGGTTTTCTCCGTTTCTAGATTCATCCAAATATTGTCCTTACAGTTAAGAAAGGAAATACTAAATTACTAGTTTATACATTTTCTAGATAGTTTCAGAGTTTAGATATAAAAATATATATCAAAAGGCGTTCTTTATCGTTCTGGGATTTGTCTTCGACTTTTATGAAATCTACTAAACGCATGGAAATATTGAGTAAATTGGTTCATACCAATCAGTATTTCAAGTATTTTATTGAGAAGCTCATTCGTGAGACTGTAGAAAAAATAACAAAAAAAGAACGAATTAAGAATGTTTAGACATATGAGTTTATTAACTTGCTTGTAGACGATAAGTGGATGACAATTCTTACACTTTGGGATATATAATAACTTGAACATCCATACTAATACTAATTCAAACATCCCAAGAATTCTATTCTGAACTAGACAAATAATATTTTAAATATAAAAATATAACTAAGTCAAAAGTGGAGAAGATGTTTTGTAATAAATTAGCTGCGTCATTTCAGTCAATATTTGCGACGGATATTGGATAGACTGTCTGTCATCTCTTAAACTAGTCCAAGAGCACGCCAATAAAGGAGGTAAGAGTAATATTTCTGAGAAGAAGAAACTTGAAATGGTAACTTCAATAAAAATGGTTTAACGATTGTGTGTAAGCATTTTAACAGTTATTGGAAGACTGCTTTATGTGAAGCATTGTAAATTAAAATCGACCTCTCAAACAAATGGTTAACGTAAGAAATGATATAATCTGTTTCTGATGATTATGGTAAAACTGTCGAAATATATAATCCTAAGATAATTACGCAATGATAGAAACAGTAATAAAAGAATGGGTATTTGTCATAACACTTTCGTATTTGTAAGACTAAAAAACCATTGACTACAAAAATTGATCGGTTTAGAAATATGAAAGAGGAATGACAATAATAAGTTTTGGAAGATACTCATATTTTTTCAATAATATTATGTTTAATCTATTCCCATCTAATCAAGAATCACTATATCAAGACGAGGAGAATTTACTCCCCATTTCATTTGAATAGGTGGATTGAACACTGCTCGAGACTTCAACGTTCTTAGTCCATAATCAATGTCCCAGAACATTCATGCCAAGTGGTCAAGAGTAAAGAACTTGGAAAGAGTTTAATACCATTTTGAAATTAAAAACATTGACATGACAAATGACAATTTAATACCACACAAATAGTTTAAAATGTAAATATGATGACAACAATTAATAGAGACATTAACATAAATATATGCTCAAGTAATTTCGTGTTTTTTAATATAACAATAATTTTTAACACGTTGACTGCCGCGGGTATTATTTGAAAAAGGTCCCACGTAGAATCTTCGGCTAAGTTTCTACGTGTGTTACTTCACACCACAGCAATCAACTGTCCCTAAGAAATCTATGCTAACCGTGCTCTAGTAAGATACACACGTCCAGAACAAAAATATTTTTTTGTGTATACAAAATGATACACGCGGCGCACTGAGTGCAACAAGTGTGTATCAGCTTTGATACACACGGCAATCAACGTGTTAATTTTCATTCCGAATGTTTTGTTCCTTGAATTCACAATACTTTGCCATGTATCAAGAGGAATGTTGATCATAAATTGATGAATTTGAGAGCAAAATTCCTGAACATATCAGATAATAATTTAGATAAATGACAAAATGTCAAAGATTTGCTAACAAATTCAGATTATGTTCTTGGAACCAATTTCGAATCATACGACTGCTTTGAATTGCACTGCTGTCCTGAAGAAGTCTTGTCCTTTGGAAGTCGGAAGACAAAAAGGAATTTTCCAGTTCTTCAATGAAAGAAAATTGATTTACTTGGAACAAAATTGTCATAAAAAACATCAAGTCTAAATTCAATAGATTTAATAAATGTTTCAATAGACATTTTGACAAATGTGTTTAAATTTAAAAGTGGTCGTAAACTTTTTCTCCAAAAAAGCATTTCTAATCAGTGAGATTAGTGCATTCAACGACCGTCAAAGAGCCGCACTTTAAATTTGATAAACAATTTCTGTTGTATCATTTCGGGAAAAAGTTGAGCAAAGAATACCAAAAACATTTTATAACCAGCAGAACTTTGTCACTGAAAAATGTGTCAAAATTGTCAAGTCTAACATCAATAATCAAGACCAAGTTAATCCGAAAAATATAACGAAAACATCTTAATATTTATTTATCTTATCTTGTTAAGATCCAGGACCTTGGTCGAAGTTATGGAATCCCAATTGTTGTAGGGTTGGGAATGGGAAAAGGTGGTTTGTGCAGTAGTAAAAGTTCACGAAAATAAAAGTAAATTATAAGAAAAAATATAAAATTTTGTATTATTAAAAACGCAATTTTAAAAATATTGAATACTTTTTCGAAATATATTTCCATTAGTTCTAAAGTAAAAGTGTATATAAAAATTTCATAATAAAATCTGTTTTAATTAGAGAAAAAATGATACGCTGTTATCACAGGGGAAATATCGCTAGTAAATGTACAACTAATTATTAATTAATATTGTTTTTAATTATATTTATTTGGATCTGTTATACAATATTTTTATTTAATTTATATTTCTAATTCTTTTGCTTAGAGAAATGTAATTTGTTTAAATATTAAAAAATTGACTAGATAATGATAATTATTATATATTGAACGTGAGATAATATAAGCATTTTATAGAAACATCACGGTTTATAAGTTTTGTTTTCGTAAATCTTTGTAACCAGATAAAACCATAACACAAGCTTAATATGTTCACATATATTAAAAATTATACAGAATCATCATCGATAAATTCAAATATTCCCGATAATGTTACTACGGTAATTCAAAAGTGTTTTCATTTTTCCATTCATATTTTCAAGATAACAAAGCATGTAAACAGAACATATTTATTCTTCGAAATGCAGGCCTTTATTTTCAAAGGTCTTCAACCATCTTTCAGCCAGTTGCTCGATTCCACAGGTACACCACTCTGTCGTTTTGGAAGCAAACAAATCGCGGCACCTTTGTTCAAACTCTTCTACTGAATCTGTTAGATATATCGAATTGGAAAATTAAAATTCAATAATAATAATCATATATTTGAAAAACTACAATTTGTGAATATTTAAACAAGTACTTTTAATCAAATTAAATATTTTATTAAATATTTCATTTAATATCACATTCCCCTCTTCGAAATCATCTGTATATCAGTCTTGGATTTCGCGTACGTCTGGTCAGATATCTTCTCTTTTTGGCCTGAGCTGTTTCATTGCCCTTTGTTCTTCAAGTTCGTATACTGGTCTGATTGTTTGTTTCCCCACTCTGATTTTCGGTTTCTCTCACTTATTTGATCTGGTTGTAGTTATGTTGTATTTCTTTATTCGCCCCTTCATGATATAAAATGAATGTCCAGTCGTCAATAATTCTCCTGATAACGAATGGCCAAATGTATTAATTTTCAAATCCTTGTGCTCCTTGATTTTTGACTTGATTTTTTTTTAGTTTTGCGTTCCACCGATGCTTTTCATACCTTAATTTATCTTTTTCATTTCTAGTAATTTCTACTAATGAATTCGTGGACTATTTTTATCTTACTTCTCATCTCATTTGTACTGTGATATTCCGTGTCCGAGAAGGGTTCAGAGTGAATGAAATCGATTCTTGGTTTGCATCAAAACAACACCTCGTATTGGGAATACTTAGTGGTCTTTTGCTTTGTTGTTCGTATTCCAAGTTCTATGAATGGTAGTGTTTCACTCCAGTCTTGAATTTTTCTTTCCTCCATCACTGCACTGATCATAGGTTTTAACGTTTCGAACAACCTTTCTATTAATATATTTCCCTGTGGATAATATGGTGAAGTAAACGTCTTCTTGATTCCCAGTTTTCAACAGTGTTCAATAAATAAATTTGATGTAAAATTAGTACCTCAATCCAAGTGTATTCGTTCTGGGGAATCCAAAATTTCGATATCCAATCAATCCATAGATTTTTGATCACTTTTTCTGCTGTTATTGTTATATATATATATAAAGTGAAGGAAGTTTGAAGATAATTTTCGTCATCTCTTGGCTTTTTTTACAATATATACTTTTTTTATTGATCGACATGAAGGTCGTGATCGATGTGACAATGTAAAGATTATATTATCTTCAAACTAGTCCCAGTTTGCATTCAACCATCTTCAGTTATTCTAAATGTTACTTACATCAATTATATCTTATGTTCCATTTTTGTAGAAATAATTATGCGAAATGTAAATCAATTTTAAAGTAAAACTTCTTCAATTGTTTGCTCGTACTTTCAACGGATATAGAAACAATTTCTGTTTTTGTTAATATAAAATCTTGTTTGTATTATCATTTGTATTATCAATATTGCTGATGGGGACATATGTCTTTGGTATTTGGTGGCACAAAAGAGTATGGATCTTGACAGGACACTTTGTAGTCAAAGGAAAATTGAAATTGAATTTCAGAGAATATCCGATGGGCAGATGTTAGGGAAACCATCATGAGGGAATCGCTAATGGTCTTCCATCACTCATCAAAACGCTCTTTTATTATTCGAAATGTCAGTTCCCTTTAAACATATTTCAAGGAATTAAAAGTCCTTTGAAAATTACTTTCATCTTTTTTGATATTATCTTTTTCATTCAATTTTTCTGGAATTAGTAAATCTAATTTAAAAATTAAAAAAAAGTTACGAATATTAATTTTAATATTTTCAAGATTTATTACAAAATCTTTATTATTATTTATTACTTTTCTACCAATGTTGTTACTGACAGTCGACGAACAGATGGAACAACATTTATTAGGTAAAACTTGGAAAAAATCTGGATATTTGAGATATATTTAATGCTGTGTATGGAAACAATGCCTTTGAAGAAAATGGCTCTTGTCAGGGGAATCATGAGTTTCCAGTGAAAGATATGAAGACTACAGAGATGATGTAAGGTCGGGACAACTGTGTACTTCCATTGTTGAGGAAAACATTGAACATGTGTAGTTGATTGTGCTTTTCCCGATTCATTTTAAGAATGATACCTGATTTTGGAAAATGGTTCTTATACATTATTTTAATAAATCATTTTGGGTTGAGAAAATTGTGTACGAAAAGGTTTTCCAAAGTTGCTGACACTTGACCAAAAATAAAAAGCAGCAAGGACTCGCCAACTGTTCTGACACTCCGAATTTTGATAATTCAGAAGTAACACATGGAGCTTAAATTGAAGATCGAGGAATTAAAAAATGTGGTTAATGGACCGTGTTTGTCGTGTGTATCCTTATTAGTGAATTGGGAAGTTTGACTTCTGTATCAAGACAAAAAAATCAACTCATTCTATCCGCTTTGTTCCTGAATTTCTATACCGTAGTTCCATAACAACGCTAAACCAGTCACAATTTTTGTCATGCTTAGCTTCCTTCGGTTTCTTTTTATTCACAAAATGCTTCAGAGTCATGCGGGAGACCATTAAACAAAAAACGACGAAACAGCTGATGTGTGAAACAATAAAAGCGAAGATTAGCCTAGTTCATTGATATACACGGGGAATATTTCGAAAAGGATAAAATATTTACATTAAATCTTTCAAACTTTTTGTAACTTTATTGTATAAGTATTTTCCCCAAAATAAGACCATCCAAAGATCAAACCAGTGTCTTTTTGGGAGGTCTTATTATCGAAAAAAAACAGTATTTCATGTCGCGAACATTTGTCTAACAAATGTATAAAAAATATTTATATATTTAAATAAAATGAATGTCTTATTTCGTCATTTACGATTTGTAAATATGGTTCAAGTAAAATTAATAAAATAATATTCTGATTTATTTATTTTATTTTCCTTCTTTAATACTTAAATTCATAAATATTTTTTGCATTCTACCTCTCATTTTTGACATTTTAAAAATTGTTGTATCTTTATTAATGTTTTTTATATCGTGAAATTAATAAATTCATTAAAACATTTCGATTTATATTATTTTTTATAGTCATTGTTTTAATTTAGTAAAGTCCCCTGTTTAAATGCCATACCTAAAATTATATATTTGGACACTAATCCCTCTTATGGCTCCATATTCCTTTCAAGCATTCTCTCAAACTTTCCCTATCTGATTTGTTCTTAACCTAACTTAAACTTTTATATTTTTATATATTTTAATATTTTTGTTATATATATAATATTTGTCTAAAATGTTACTTAGTTTGTTTGTTTGTCGGTCACGTTATGATCAAAATACGAAATGGCGGCGGAACTGGAGGGAATCTACATAAGGACATGGTCTATCTGGGTAGCCTGCATCGAAACGGTTCTGTTGGCGTAGCATCTTTGCCGAAAGACTCCGGGAAGCCGACGGAATCGACGGAATCGACGGAAAACCATGCTGGTTGATCGACTGTTAAATCAACACCGAATTCAAAAGAATAAAAAATAAATTATAATTACGATTTAAAAATTAAAACGGAAACTTTCAAAGACAAAAATTCAGCTCCTCCGTCATACAAAACGAGTATTTTACTAATTCTTTTGTTTCAGAATGAGTTAAAATGTTTTATTAAAATTGTAAAATGAAAAATTTTATATAAGTAAAAAAAATGTTTAATAAAAAAATATATATAGATATATGTATATATGTGTTATATGTTGAATTAGAATTTATATATATATATATATATATATATGGAAGTTAAATTCGTTTGTTTAAACGAATCAGTTTTTGTATTGTTTTTGATATCCAATAAAGAATTGTAGCAATATCGATTTCTTTTATCTGAGATTGAATGTATAATTTAAAAGAACAGTTACATTTGCATTTTGGCAATATTTTCAATTTGGATTATTTTATGAAGACATTTGAGGATAATCATGTAAAAATGTCCGAAGAAATTGTTTTACCTGCTGTTGCGTCTCAAATGGGAAATTCATCAAATCCAGTCGTATTTTTCGATGTCAGTGTTGGTGGTCAGGATATTGGCAGAATACAGTTCGAATTATTTGCCGATTTTGTCCCGAAAACTGCGGATAATTTCCGTCAATGCTGTACGGGCGAATACCGTAGAGATGGAGTTCTTATTGGCGACGAGAATTTTGAGATGAAGTACGACGAAATTTCAGCGCCTACAAAAATTTGTGGAGACATTCATGGTCAATTGGAGAGATAAATGGCCATCAGTGGGCTGAGAAAATTAAAATCGGCAAAAACATTTTTTATAAAAAATAAAATAATCCAAAAATAGAAATTAATATTTTTTAATATTATATGTAAAAGAGGTGACTGAGACAGA
>MQRK01149471.1:0-10921 GCA_001938485.1 Girardia tigrina | reverse complement strand
TTGAGGGCGAAGTTTTGTAAGTAACTGTGCGCATCATTGAGACAACTGTGCTCACTCACAATAACACAGTCTCCCAAAGCGGTTTCTTCGAATTTTAAAATTGATGGGAAGTTTTTATGATTTATATTTGAAAGCGTTTTGATTTCGCGATAAAATTCATTCCTTTTTGTTAAAAAAAAATAAATTTTTAAAATAAAAAAAATTCAAATATTTGTTTTTCAAAAAATATAATATAAATTTTATACATAAATAGATTTTTTTGTAATAATTATAACAAAAAGATAAAATAATAACGATAAAATTCATTCTATTTGGATGACAAAAAAATAAAATCAAAAAATTCAAATATTTCTTTTATAAAAATATAATATAAATTTTATATAAAAATAGATTTTTTGAAAAAAAATTTTAGTAAAATATTTTTTTGTAATATTTAGTAAAAGAAAATAAAAAAAATAAATAAAAATAGTTTTTAATCATGAAAAAATACAATAAACAAACAATCGATTTAAACAAAAAATAAGTATTATTGTTATTTATTTAAACAACTCACTTTATTTTTTGAGATGTATTTTTAGATAACACCTTAATTGACGAGATTTGTTTTTCCGGAAATTGATAAAATATATTTTCTGTTTCAATACCGGTAGTCAGACTCTGTCTCAGTGTGTTATATTCATTGCATTGAAATTCTACAATATTTATTTATTTAATAAATAATTTATTAATTATTAACAAAGATATTTTTCCCCAACCCCCAAAAAACAATTCAACACGGACATCAATCATAAATCTTTCATTTTACTTTTTTTCCCATAGAAAAAAATAATGTCTATTTCTTTTTGTCACAAATCAATCATATTAAAATGAGTATTTTTCGTAGAGATCTAAGACGAGCCAATTTAGAAAATAATTCTTAAATAATTTCAATAATTTAAACAAACAAAAATTAAAGAAAAATATAAAAAAATTAATTTTAGAATTTATTTTATAATGTAGTGACTTACATAGGCACTTACATATTGGGTCGTTCGGAAAGTCATTTCATTTTTTTAATACTTGTTTTAAATGTATTTTTTATATTAATAATCATAATTAATCATTGCCTATATTATTTATTTTAGCAGTTGGTAATCAAGGGTAGATTTGGAAAATTTTGGAATAATTAAAAATATTTATATTTGATTTTTGACCTATCAAAGATGGAAAGCAAGAATCAGCATTTGCGGTATGTATTACATTTTTACTTCGAAAAGGTAGAAGCAAGAAGAAAATTATGCGAAGTGTATGGAGAAGATGTGTTGACAGAACGCCAATGCCAAAACTGGTTTAAAAAATTTAGATCCGGAAATTTTGATGTTGAAGATTCTTCACATTCCGGAAGGCCCGTTGAGGCCGACGAAGACATAATAAAGGCATTAATTGATTCAAACCAGCGAATAACAACTCGTGAAATTGCCCAGACATTACATTTATCTAATTCGACCGACCATGATCATTTGAAGCGCCAAGGTTTTACATCAAAACTCGACACATGGATTGCTCATAATCTTACCGAACGAAATTTATGCTGTCGTTTAGACATCTGCGATATGCTTCTCAAATGTCAAGAAAATGATCCATTTTTGGAGGCATCGTCACTGGAGATTAGAAATGGGTAGTCTACAATAATGTAAAACGCAAGACATCTTGGAGTAAAAAAGATCTTCTCAAAGCACTTCGAAAGCTGACTTTCATCAAAAAAAAGTGATGCTATCTGTTTGGTGAGATTTCAAAGGAATCGTATTTTATGAGCTTCTTCCGGACAAAACTACGATCAATTCGGACGTCTACTGTCATCAACTGGACAAATTAAATGAATCCCTTAAGCACAAAAGACCAGAATTGATCAATAGAAAAGGAGTAGTGTTTCACCAAGATAATGCCAGACCTCATACAAGTTTGGTAACTCGCCAAAAGCTTTTACAGCTTGGATAGAACATTATGCCTCACCCACCATATTCTCCAAACCCCGCACCTTCTGATTATCATTTCTTCCGGTCTTTACAAAATTATTTAGATGGTAACACTTTTGGATCAAATGAAGATGTTAGAAATCCCCTGGAAAAGTTTTTAGCAGCAGAGAACAAATATTTTATGAACGTGGAATCATGTCACTGCCAGGAAGATGGAAGAAGGTATTGGACCACAATGGTCAATATGTATTTCAATAAAATATTTATCCGTCATAAAAATTTGTTTTTTACTTTAATACAAAAAAATGAAATGACTTTCCGAACAACCCATATATATATATTACATATATAATAAAATTAAATAAATATAGAAATTATTAATAATAAGAAATCAATAAAAGAATATTTTTTAGACAATAAATTTTTATATTATTTATGGATTTATTTTGGGACTTAATACAAAAACTCGACAACAGCAATTCTCAATCTTCATCTGAATTCATCGAATCCCATCCTAACTCGTCGTCATCGGCCTTCGTCAACAACAAAAATAATAATAATATCACTAAACCCAACAATCGATTTATATTCGAAGAATCTCTCTCAAACCCGATCAATTATTCCAATTAAAATACGAATTATTTGACTGCTACCGCCGCGTCTTCTGCCAATCTCGTCGACGATCAATAATTACTTGAATAACAACTTAAATAATCGAGATTTTATCTTTATGTTAGTATATTATATTGTTATTCAGTTTCATATATTTAAAAAATGTAAAATTTATTTTATATATTTATATATAACATTTGTTAAGAGAGTTAACTGAAACTTCTGTCTCAGTCACCTCTTTTACATATAATATTAAAAAATATTAATTTCTATTTTTGGATTATTTTATTTTTTATAAAAAATGTTTTTGCCGATTTTAATTTTCTCAGCCCACTGATGGCCATTTATCTCTCCAATTGACCATGAATGTCTCCACAAATTTTTGTAGGCGCTGAAATTTCGTCGTACTTCATCTCAAAATTCTCGTCGCCAATAAGAACTCCATCTCTACGGTATTCGCCCGTACAGCATTGACGGAAATTATCCGCAGTTTTCGGGACAAAATCGGCAAATAATTCGAACTGTATTCTGCCAATATCCTGACCACCAACACTGACATCGAAAAATACGACTGGATTTGATGAATTTCCCATTTGAGACGCAACAGCAGGTAAAACAATTTCTTCGGACATTTTTACATGATTATCCTCAAATGTCTTCATAAAATAATCCAAATTGAAAATATTGCCAAAATGCAAATGTAACTGTTCTTTTAAATTATACATTCAATCTCAGATAAAAGAAATCGATATTGCTACAATTCTTTATTGGATATCAAAAACAATACAAAAACTGATTCGTTTAAACAAACGAATTTAACTTCCATATATATATATATATATATATATAAATTCTAATTCAACATATAACACATATATACATATATCTATATATATTTTTTTATTAAACATTTTTTTTACTTATATAAAATTTTTCATTTTACAATTTTAATAAAACATTTTAACTCATTCTGAAACAAAAGAATTAGTAAAATACTCGTTTTGTATGACGGAGGAGCTGAATTTTTGTCTTTGAAAGTTTCCGTTTTAATTTTTAAATCGTAATTATAATTTATTTTTTATTCTTTTGAATTCGGTGTTGATTTAACAGTCGATCAACCAGCATGGTTTTCCGTCGATTCCGTCGATTCCGTCGGCTTCCCGGAGTCTTTCGGCAAAGATGCTACGCCAACAGAACCGTTTCGATGCAGGCTACCCAGATAGACCATGTCCTTATGTAGATTCCCTCCAGTTCCGCCGCCATTTCGTATTTTGATCATAACGTGACCGACAAACAAACAAACTAAGTAACATTTTAGACAAATATTATATATATAACAAAAATATTAAAATATATAAAAATATAAAAGTTTAAGTTAGGTTAAGAACAAATCAGATAGGGAAAGTTTGAGAGAATGCTTGAAAGGAATATGGAGCCATAAGAGGGATTAGTGTCCAAATATATAATTTTAGGTATGGCATTTAAACAGGGGACTTTACTAAATTAAAACAATGACTATAAAAAATAATATAAATCGAAATGTTTTAATGAATTTATTAATTTCACGATATAAAAAACATTAATAAAGATACAACAATTTTTAAAATGTCAAAAATGAGAGGTAGAATGCAAAAAATATTTATGAATTTAAGTATTAAAGAAGGAAAATAAAATAAATAAATCAGAATATTATTTTATTAATTTTACTTGAACCATATTTACAAATCGTAAATGACGAAATAAGACATTCATTTTATTTAAATATATAAATATTTTTTATACATTTGTTAGACAAATGTTCGCGACATGAAATACTGTTTTTTTTCGATAATAAGACCTCCCAAAAAGACACTGGTTTGATCTTTGGATGGTCTTATTTTGGGGAAAATACTTATACAATAAAGTTACAAAAAGTTTGAAAGATTTAATGTAAATATTTTATCCTTTTCGAAATATTCCCCGTGTATATCAATGAACTAGGCTAATCTTCGCTTTTATTGTTTCACACATCAGCTGTTTCGTCGTTTTTTGTTTAATGGTCTCCCGCATGACTCTGAAGCATTTTGTGAATAAAAAGAAACCGAAGGAAGCTAAGCATGACAAAAATTGTGACTGGTTTAGCGTTGTTATGGAACTACGGTATAGAAATTCAGGAACAAAGCGGATAGAATGAGTTGATTTTTTTGTCTTGATACAGAAGTCAAACTTCCCAATTCACTAATAAGGATACACACGACAAACACGGTCCATTAACCACATTTTTTAATTCCTCGATCTTCAATTTAAGCTCCATGTGTTACTTCTGAATTATCAAAATTCGGAGTGTCAGAACAGTTGGCGAGTCCTTGCTGCTTTTTATTTTTGGTCAAGTGTCAGCAACTTTGGAAAACCTTTTCGTACACAATTTTCTCAACCCAAAATGATTTATTAAAATAATGTATAAGAACCATTTTCCAAAATCAGGTATCATTCTTAAAATGAATCGGGAAAAGCACAATCAACTACACATGTTCAATGTTTTCCTCAACAATGGAAGTACACAGTTGTCCCGACCTTACATCATCTCTGTAGTCTTCATATCTTTCACTGGAAACTCATGATTCCCCTGACAAGAGCCATTTTCTTCAAAGGCATTGTTTCCATACACAGCATTAAATATATCTCAAATATCCAGATTTTTTCCAAGTTTTACCTAATAAATGTTGTTCCATCTGTTCGTCGACTGTCAGTAACAACATTGGTAGAAAAGTAATAAATAATAATAAAGATTTTGTAATAAATCTTGAAAATATTAAAATTAATATTCGTAACTTTTTTTTAATTTTTAAATTAGATTTACTAATTCCAGAAAAATTGAATGAAAAAGATAATATCAAAAAAGATGAAAGTAATTTTCAAAGGACTTTTAATTCCTTGAAATATGTTTAAAGGGAACTGACATTTCGAATAATAAAAGAGCGTTTTGATGAGTGATGGAAGACCATTAGCGATTCCCTCATGATGGTTTCCCTAACATCTGCCCATCGGATATTCTCTGAAATTCAATTTCAATTTTCCTTTGACTACAAAGTGTCCTGTCAAGATCCATACTCTTTTGTGCCACCAAATACCAAAGACATATGTCCCCATCAGCAATATTGATAATACAAATGATAATACAAACAAGATTTTATATTAACAAAAACAGAAATTGTTTCTATATCCGTTGAAAGTACGAGCAAACAATTGAAGAAGTTTTACTTTAAAATTGATTTACATTTCGCATAATTATTTCTACAAAAATGGAACATAAGATATAATTGATGTAAGTAACATTTAGAATAACTGAAGATGGTTGAATGCAAACTGGGACTAGTTTGAAGATAATATAATCTTTACATTGTCACATCGATCACGACCTTCATGTCGATCAATAAAAAAAGTATATATTGTAAAAAAAGCCAAGAGATGACGAAAATTATCTTCAAACTTCCTTCACTTTATATATATATATAACAATAACAGCAGAAAAAGTGATCAAAAATCTATGGATTGATTGGATATCGAAATTTTGGATTCCCCAGAACGAATACACTTGGATTGAGGTACTAATTTTACATCAAATTTATTTATTGAACACTGTTGAAAACTGGGAATCAAGAAGACGTTTACTTCACCATATTATCCACAGGGAAATATATTAATAGAAAGGTTGTTCGAAACGTTAAAACCTATGATCAGTGCAGTGATGGAGGAAAGAAAAATTCAAGACTGGAGTGAAACACTACCATTCATAGAACTTGGAATACGAACAACAAAGCAAAAGACCACTAAGTATTCCCAATACGAGGTGTTGTTTTGATGCAAACCAAGAATCGATTTCATTCACTCTGAACCCTTCTCGGACACGGAATATCACAGTACAAATGAGATGAGAAGTAAGATAAAAATAGTCCACGAATTCATTAGTAGAAATTACTAGAAATGAAAAAGATAAATTAAGGTATGAAAAGCATCGGTGGAACGCAAAACTAAAAAAAAATCAAGTCAAAAATCAAGGAGCACAAGGATTTGAAAATTAATACATTTGGCCATTCGTTATCAGGAGAATTATTGACGACTGGACATTCATTTTATATCATGAAGGGGCGAATAAAGAAATACAACATAACTACAACCAGATCAAATAAGTGAGAGAAACCGAAAATCAGAGTGGGGAAACAAACAATCAGACCAGTATACGAACTTGAAGAACAAAGGGCAATGAAACAGCTCAGGCCAAAAAGAGAAGATATCTGACCAGACGTACGCGAAATCCAAGACTGATATACAGATGATTTCGAAGAGGGGAATGTGATATTAAATGAAATATTTAATAAAATATTTAATTTGATTAAAAGTACTTGTTTAAATATTCACAAATTGTAGTTTTTCAAATATATGATTATTATTATTGAATTTTAATTTTCCAATTCGATATATCTAACAGATTCAGTAGAAGAGTTTGAACAAAGGTGCCGCGATTTGTTTGCTTCCAAAACGACAGAGTGGTGTACCTGTGGAATCGAGCAACTGGCTGAAAGATGGTTGAAGACCTTTGAAAATAAAGGCCTGCATTTCGAAGAATAAATATGTTCTGTTTACATGCTTTGTTATCTTGAAAATATGAATGGAAAAATGAAAACACTTTTGAATTACCGTAGTAACATTATCGGGAATATTTGAATTTATCGATGATGATTCTGTATAATTTTTAATATATGTGAACATATTAAGCTTGTGTTATGGTTTTATCTGGTTACAAAGATTTACGAAAACAAAACTTATAAACCGTGATGTTTCTATAAAATGCTTATATTATCTCACGTTCAATATATAATAATTATCATTATCTAGTCAATTTTTTAATATTTA
This sequence comes from Girardia tigrina, assembly GCA_001938485.1. Lineage (NCBI taxonomy): Eukaryota > Metazoa > Platyhelminthes > Tricladida > Dugesiidae > Girardia > Girardia tigrina. The sequence continues at coordinate 3,461 of MQRK01149471.1, read as the reverse complement.
AACAAATTACATTTCTCTAAGCAAAAGAATTAGAAATATAAATTAAATAAAAATATTGTATAACAGATCCAAATAAATATAATTAAAAACAATATTAATTAATAATTAGTTGTACATTTACTAGCGATATTTCCCCTGTGATAACAGCGTATCATTTTTTCTCTAATTAAAACAGATTTTATTATGAAATTTTTATATACACTTTTACTTTAGAACTAATGGAAATATATTTCGAAAAAGTATTCAATATTTTTAAAATTGCGTTTTTAATAATACAAAATTTTATATTTTTTCTTATAATTTACTTTTATTTTCGTGAACTTTTACTACTGCACAAACCACCTTTTCCCATTCCCAACCCTACAACAATTGGGATTCCATAACTTCGACCAAGGTCCTGGATCTTAACAAGATAAGATAAATAAATATTAAGATGTTTTCGTTATATTTTTCGGATTAACTTGGTCTTGATTATTGATGTTAGACTTGACAATTTTGACACATTTTTCAGTGACAAAGTTCTGCTGGTTATAAAATGTTTTTGGTATTCTTTGCTCAACTTTTTCCCGAAATGATACAACAGAAATTGTTTATCAAATTTAAAGTGCGGCTCTTTGACGGTCGTTGAATGCACTAATCTCACTGATTAGAAATGCTTTTTTGGAGAAAAAGTTTACGACCACTTTTAAATTTAAACACATTTGTCAAAATGTCTATTGAAACATTTATTAAATCTATTGAATTTAGACTTGATGTTTTTTATGACAATTTTGTTCCAAGTAAATCAATTTTCTTTCATTGAAGAACTGGAAAATTCCTTTTTGTCTTCCGACTTCCAAAGGACAAGACTTCTTCAGGACAGCAGTGCAATTCAAAGCAGTCGTATGATTCGAAATTGGTTCCAAGAACATAATCTGAATTTGTTAGCAAATCTTTGACATTTTGTCATTTATCTAAATTATTATCTGATATGTTCAGGAATTTTGCTCTCAAATTCATCAATTTATGATCAACATTCCTCTTGATACATGGCAAAGTATTGTGAATTCAAGGAACAAAACATTCGGAATGAAAATTAACACGTTGATTGCCGTGTGTATCAAAGCTGATACACACTTGTTGCACTCAGTGCGCCGCGTGTATCATTTTGTATACACAAAAAAATATTTTTGTTCTGGACGTGTGTATCTTACTAGAGCACGGTTAGCATAGATTTCTTAGGGACAGTTGATTGCTGTGGTGTGAAGTAACACACGTAGAAACTTAGCCGAAGATTCTACGTGGGACCTTTTTCAAATAATACCCGCGGCAGTCAACGTGTTAAAAATTATTGTTATATTAAAAAACACGAAATTACTTGAGCATATATTTATGTTAATGTCTCTATTAATTGTTGTCATCATATTTACATTTTAAACTATTTGTGTGGTATTAAATTGTCATTTGTCATGTCAATGTTTTTAATTTCAAAATGGTATTAAACTCTTTCCAAGTTCTTTACTCTTGACCACTTGGCATGAATGTTCTGGGACATTGATTATGGACTAAGAACGTTGAAGTCTCGAGCAGTGTTCAATCCACCTATTCAAATGAAATGGGGAGTAAATTCTCCTCGTCTTGATATAGTGATTCTTGATTAGATGGGAATAGATTAAACATAATATTATTGAAAAAATATGAGTATCTTCCAAAACTTATTATTGTCATTCCTCTTTCATATTTCTAAACCGATCAATTTTTGTAGTCAATGGTTTTTTAGTCTTACAAATACGAAAGTGTTATGACAAATACCCATTCTTTTATTACTGTTTCTATCATTGCGTAATTATCTTAGGATTATATATTTCGACAGTTTTACCATAATCATCAGAAACAGATTATATCATTTCTTACGTTAACCATTTGTTTGAGAGGTCGATTTTAATTTACAATGCTTCACATAAAGCAGTCTTCCAATAACTGTTAAAATGCTTACACACAATCGTTAAACCATTTTTATTGAAGTTACCATTTCAAGTTTCTTCTTCTCAGAAATATTACTCTTACCTCCTTTATTGGCGTGCTCTTGGACTAGTTTAAGAGATGACAGACAGTCTATCCAATATCCGTCGCAAATATTGACTGAAATGACGCAGCTAATTTATTACAAAACATCTTCTCCACTTTTGACTTAGTTATATTTTTATATTTAAAATATTATTTGTCTAGTTCAGAATAGAATTCTTGGGATGTTTGAATTAGTATTAGTATGGATGTTCAAGTTATTATATATCCCAAAGTGTAAGAATTGTCATCCACTTATCGTCTACAAGCAAGTTAATAAACTCATATGTCTAAACATTCTTAATTCGTTCTTTTTTTGTTATTTTTTCTACAGTCTCACGAATGAGCTTCTCAATAAAATACTTGAAATACTGATTGGTATGAACCAATTTACTCAATATTTCCATGCGTTTAGTAGATTTCATAAAAGTCGAAGACAAATCCCAGAACGATAAAGAACGCCTTTTGATATATATTTTTATATCTAAACTCTGAAACTATCTAGAAAATGTATAAACTAGTAATTTAGTATTTCCTTTCTTAACTGTAAGGACAATATTTGGATGAATCTAGAAACGGAGAAAACCTTTCCTGAGATTTAAAGACTAGATGAATGTTTTATATAATAAAAGCTTATATGCTGAATAAAAATCAATTTTATTTTCAATTATCAAAAGAAATATGTATGGTAATATTGGTGTTGAGTTTCATGGAGACACCCTCTATCTACGTATACCACTTATACTATGATCACTTATTACGACAAAGATCACGAAACAATTCGATGGTTTCCTATAACTGTAATTAAATTATCCTAAAATACATTTTTAAATAGCGAAGGTTTGCCATTTGTTCGATTTCAAATTAAATAAAAATTATAAAGATTAAAATTAAAATATTAATATAAATATTTATATGGTATATGTTCGGGATTCAATTATTTTACTTATTGATATTACAAATTAACTAATTATATATATATGTGTATATTGAATGGATCCTGCGCTTTCCTCATTTGCATTTAAAAAACTGAGAAAAAAACCTTTTTTTGATTCTGATTGTGTTTTTATTTAAAAATGAATTTGTGGGTTTAGGTGAAAAGATTGGAAAAAAACTATTATTTATAAAAACTATTATTATTAAAATTATTTTTTATTAAGAAATTAATTGGATTATGTGAAAAAGATCAATTTGTTTTATTAGATTAAATGAGATTAAAGATGAAAATTTGAAAATAAAATCGATTCATTTGCCTTATTTTTTCTTTTAGAGATTTTGATTTCGACAAATTGATATTAACAAGAAATATTAATGAAGGAAGTCGAGTTGCCTTATTTGTTATTAAATTGGCTTCGAGGTGGTGCTGAAGAAATGCAATTGTCGGCCCTCGAACAACTGTGTCTGGCACTCTTGCAATA
>MQRK01149466.1:0-10890 GCA_001938485.1 Girardia tigrina | reverse complement strand
TAATAATTAAAATTTATATATTGATATTTATATTTAGCAATTTTGATATCTGATTTATGCGAAATAAGAAAATATCGTTCCTCATAAAAATTAAAAAAGTAAAAACAATTTGAATTGTCAGGCGTCGAAAAGAGTCGCCGAATAGTCGCGTATCGTTTTATTGTAAAATTTTATATTTTAAATATATTATTTATGTTACTCTAGATATGATTAAATCTTATTAACATATTGAATAGTAAGTATTTATAGTATTTATTAATTATTATCTATTTTTAACAACAAAAAATCTAAATTAAATTAGTATTTAAAATTTATTTTCGTATACAGAATAATCCATTAAATTGAACCATTCTCTCAAATAAAATATCTATAAATTTATTTAAAACTCAAGCTTTTCTGCGGACTTAAAATAAAACAAAGTGATGACAAATCTCCTAAAGTGTGAATAAAAGAATAAAATTTTATTTTTAATGTATATTTTCTTTTGCTTATAGGATTTAATTGAAAAAAGTAATTGAAATGATAATTGTTGTCAGATAACTAATTTTACTTTTGAAAGCATTCAAATAAATACAGCCGACTCTCGCTAATCTGTGGATTATGGTACCGAAAATAATTTATTTCGGACGGATTAATAAATTTGACCAGATTAAAGAATTTTGAAAAATATTTTTAAAAAAATAAAAAAAACAAGAATGAAAAGATTTATATTGGAATGAAACACATTTATTTTCCGTCGCATAATGCACGGATTAGCAAGAGTCGACTGTATTCGTCAATATTGCAAGAGTATTAGTAATTATCTTTCTCGTTGTAAATTGTACTTTGTACTGAAGTTTTGACATAAAAACATGTGTACACAATCATATTTTAATTATTTCATTAACATTAAAATCAAAAATATTTGTGATGAGAATTGTTGTGACCTCCCTTATTATACGTTTTTATATATTAAAGGTTACATTAGAGATCGATTGAAAAATTACTTTTTTAAATTATGTAATTATGTTAAAGTTATCTACAGTTGGGTTTTTTTCATTTGGATATATTTATTAACACATTGACTGCTGTTGACATCATGCACCGAACGTCTGCTTCGCGCGCTACGCGTGGGACAAAAATGTTTACTGCCGCGCGGCAGGCATATCTCATGCGCGCAGCAGATATCTCGTACTTAGCGTCTTAGTAATGTAAGCCAAAGTACGAGATATCTCGTACTTAGCGTCTAACTAATGAATATTGAAGTACGAGATATCTTGTACTCAGCATTCAATGTGTTAATATATAAAGTAGAATTGAACAAACTGAATTTTACAAGAATAATACAATAAATATACATGTAGTGTTGGTACAGCTAATTGGTTATATCGTATTTTCTCTTTCTTCAATATGCTGTACAAATTTTATTTCTGTTTATATGAAAACCTTTTTTTCTTCTTATTGAAAAGAATGAATAAAAAAAATCAATTAATTAAAAATTTAATTATTTGTAAAATATACAAATATACAAAAAAAATATACAATATAAAAATTATGTTTTTACTAATATATATTTCTCACAAATTGATAATCTTTTAGCAAAGACGAAGCATAAACTACAACTTTTAGATAGTAATCACTCTGTTTGGGTAACCCAACTATTCGATACATATCATAAATTTTCTCCAAATACGTATGTATAATTAATTCTTCGGTGTACGTAACAAACACTTATCGGTTTGTATTAACGAAAATATACGTAAATTTTCTATTTTTTCCGTATACTGATGATAAAAATTAAGAACTTTGCTACATTAGGTTTTGACAAACTCGAAAATCAAAATTATGCAGTTGGACTTTCAGTTAATCAGAGCACTAAATCATTATTTTAAAATATTATGCAGTCGCAAGAATTTTACTTCAATTCGACATGTAAGGTCTAAAATAGAATATACGCAAATCTAAGTTAACTAAATATTATTCAAATGTATAATTAACTTTATTTGTGTAACAATTCATGATTCTAGAAGTTCGAATTATTTTAATAATTATTTAAATAATTGTGACAAATTATTTTTAAACGACAAATAACGCACATTAAAATAAATTGCTTTTGATTTCGACTGATGTACTATATTCTTCAAACGAAACTAACATATATAAGCGTTTATATACAAAAGTGATGTTCATGTAAGCATTGTGTAATAGTGAAATCATAAAAAAATACTCAATGACTTTGAAGATTATCGAGGGTAAATTTATTATTACAGCTTAAACTCGTCATACCCCTATTTATAGTACAGCACGAGACCCGAGTTTACTCGTTTTCTTGCTAGAAGCAGTAAGATGCGGGAAACTTGTAAACAAGGGGCTCTAGATAGGTGAGAGTAGTGAGTTATATGTTATCGTCGGTATCCATACTATCTACAGAACTCTTATTTTGCGGTGAAATTTTAAAAACAGCCCGCTACGCAGCGATTTGGCAAGAAAATGCCCGACTTAGAAACGTCCAATTATAAATTAGTGTTCAGTAATGAATAGTGATAAGTAGTTTTAAGCTTTAGTGTTCGTATGTAACATATTATTGATAGAGCGATCTTTGTGAAGCATGATGATAAAATCTTTGGATTTCAAATTCAATGCACAAAAATCATTTTTAATGATTTATATATGATGTAATGATAACATAAAAATCGATTTCGTATATAAATGTGAATATATCCTTTTTATTTTTGTGTGAAGATTACGGTAAATCCATTGACATTTATGACGATATATTTTGATGTATGGTATTTGTTTTCTAATAGTGATGAACAGAAACGAGATTTTTAAATACTAATTTATATATTTTCCCAATATATAATAAAGAATTATAAATTTTTGTATAAAATTATACAATAAAAATTATACATGCATTGTACAAAGTTTCCCAAAAATATATTCCATTTATAGTTGTTTTAAAGTTTTGCAGTTGATAAAAATTATCTTAAGAAGTGACGAGTCTTCAAAAACATAATAATTCACTGATTGTAAAGAGAAAATATAGGTACGAATTTTTACCTTTTTCAAAACATTTTATAAACTTGAGAAAAACATTTAGACAAATAAAATTTAAAATGTCAATATTTTGACAAATGTTAAAGAGGTTTTTAAAGTAGAATCTTGAACTGAGAATGATAAAAACTATTGTAGGACAAAATCTCAAACAAGAGTTTTGCAGTGGTCATTGAAGTAAACCCATTTGGACTCGGATGTAAAAAATCTATTGAAATTGGGGATGTTTTGTATTCAATAAACAAACAATTTATCTCTGATGTTGCTATTCTAAAAGAACTATCAGAATCAAAATTAAAAGAACCCAAAATGTTCAGTATGGAAGTCGAAAAAAAAGCTGCATTTAAGATATCTGGACTATTTTATGCTTGCCTCGGATACCCTTGTTCAGATGTTTGTAAGGTATTCATATTTTAATATCCTTCATTAATTATATTTATCTATCCAAATATATTATGAATTTAGATAAACAATTGTGTATTTACTATAAATATAAAGAAAAAAATATTTTAATGCTTTTATCAATACAGTTCTAATATTAAATATAAAATTACTATTAGATTGGTGCATAAGTTCGTGTGCTTTATTTGTTGCAAAGAAAACATACCAACTTCTTGTTTTAACTGATTTGAGTTATTCTGCTAAATTATCTATTTAAATCATTTTAGACTAACTTTCACTTTTATTACCCTCATTAAAATGGATTGACAGGTAAATAAAAATTAACATTTCCGGCATCTACTCCTTTTCTATTTTAATCAACTTTTAAACACTGCATAATCCATCAGAAGGATTTGTTGCTTTAATGAAGAAAAGGTAGTCATGGAACAAATAGAACAAAAGTGATTTTTGAAATTTAACAGTAGATTGTAACAGGTGATGATAAATGGTGTATGTTCGTAAAATTAAAACACAAAAAAGCTTGGGTAAGTCTTCAAAAGCAACTAAAACTGCGTTCAACACCCGAAGTTCACCAATGCAAAATCTTGTTGTGTGTTTGGTGGGACCAAGTTGGTGTTATTCATTATGAAATTTTGGCAAGAAATCAATCAATCAATGCCGTACTTTATTGTGAACAACTCAAGCGAGTTAGTACAGCTAGCAAAACGAAGAGGACCAATGAGAAGCAGATAATTTTACATCATGATAATGCTCGGCCTGTTGTCGCCACTATGACAAAGTTGGCTATTGAAGAGCTTGACTTGGAAGTTATTTCCATCCCCCGTATTTGCCCGACTTAGTTCTAAAAGATTTTCCTCTTATTCGCTTAATGTCAAACAATCTTTCATGTCTCACCTATGAAAACGAAGAAGCAATAACAACGTAGATTGAAGATTTTTGGACCAAAAATCACTAAGATTCTTCAAACATGGGATTGACAAACTGCCAGAACGGCTGAAGGAAGTAATCGATTGTGGCGGAAAATATCTCACCGACTGAGACTGAGATATTTGTTTTTTCTAATGATTTAATAAATTAATTTTGCTATCTGGAATTTTAAGCTTGGTTTTTATTCGCGATCTATATGTATTTTTCATAATTGTAAAATCTGCAGGAACTTATGCACCATCCGAATAATTTACGTTGACACTTTCGTCCCTTTTACAATACAGATTTCTTTTACTAAGACAGTTCTGTGAGAATTATCTTTTGTAGTAAATTAGTAAATATAAATGTTTTTAATGTTTAAATAAAAAATCATTATCTATTAGACTCTGTTTTACTATTAAATGACTCAATACAAATGCAAATAAGAGCTGAGATATTGTGTTTTAATGATGCTTATCTGGTCACGAGTGATGGTACATATCCATTGCATTAGAATAGAAATGACACAGTAGTTGTGATCTAGGTTTCGTGAACAGTAATGAGTGATGTGAAGTAGAACAAATATTCAACCATAGTAATTTTAAAAATCTAGAACGTAAATGTAAAAGATAATAGAGTACACAAATAATTTGATAAGAATCATTATTGTTAAGATCTTTTTGATCATGATTGCATTTTTGTCATCATTTTGATAAACATTATAAAATCAATACTAACACCATAAATTAATAAATTTTTAATGGAATGATAACGTCATTCTAACGTATTTAATGATCAAATAATTGTGAAATAAATCCTTTATTTACTCCATTAATAGCGATTCTCAATCAGAATTATTCATTAATAAAGATTATTATTTTGTTTTGAAATTCCTGTGAATCTATTTTTAATAACAAATATATTTGATGTGTGATTTTGAACGTATTTTGGGATTTTAAATGTATTAAACATCAATTTTAATGACAGCGCCTTGACCTTTGATTATTACATCAACTTAGTCGATGAAGTGAGGTCTCCGCCCAAAATTTTTATTGTAAGATCTCAAAGCCATAACCGTTAGAACCTTTAAATTGAGATAATTCTACAGAGACGATTGAAAAAGGAATATATAATAATGCAAGGTGATGCTAAAACGTTTAGTCGATGCTAATTGCATCGAAAACCTCTGAGACAATATGAGAATGGATGTATACAAGACCACAAGCTTGAGAAGGTGACATCTCATGGAGAAAAAAGGATTGTGTGAACAGTAGCAAAGTGAAAAGTATGTGTGTTAAACCTGTTTTATCCATGGCATCACGTGTTAACTTTATCAAAGTTGTTAAATATAGTCAAACCCCTTAAGATTTATGGTAAATAAGTCTTTGTTTAAAGAATTTCTTACCATTCTTTTCAATTTCTAAAGATGGAAATGTTCATTTAAACAATGCTGTGGTTTATTTTCTGTAGCATTTCTGAATAAGAACAAATAAAAATGTTCAATTTTATATCAGTTTTTATGAAAAATAATAATTAATTAAAAGAAAAATAACAGATTTTTACAATCTCTTTATATTTAAAACTCAAAAAACGTTCATCATAATATATTGTTACTAATTTCGACAGATCAACTGTCATTAGCAATATATTCGCACTTTTATATCAAGGCAGTATTTATCATAATTTCTAAATCATGAAAATAATTTCACATAAAGTTGAAGAAGATGGTGTTTGCACATTGATTTTAGGTTCCAAGAATTTGATCATCAATGCATCACATATCACCCTCTACAAATAATTATATTTATTAATATTTTAATATGCTTATCATAAATATTTTTCTTCATAATAATTTAATATTTGTTTTTATTTGATTTTATTTGTTATTAATTTTAATTATTTTTAATTAGAAATAAATTTAAACTTTACATATTTTCAGATAATAAGAATTAAAATGTAAATCATCCATCTGGGTAGGAGAGACACAATTCCAAATCAACATGCAACATTCAAACACAAAATATCAAATATTTAAAATATTCCTCACAATTACAAATATTCATTTTCAGATGAGGAATAATAAACTTTAAATTATTTTAAATTATTATTTATAAATCACATTAATAAACATGGAATAATGAGAAACTACTATAAAATAATAACATGATTAAATGTATAAAACAGTTATTTTTCGCATAATATCTTTATATCTTTTAAAAGCTATAACCATTTGCGTTTAAATAAAATATTTCGATTAATTTGTACAGATTTATTTCTAATTTAGTTATTGAATGTATCAAAGCCAGAAGCGAAACCGAGAAAGGGTAGTCTACCTGAGCCAGTTACTCAAATAAAAAGTTATTTGTTTAAAATTCGTTATTCTAGTAATTTTTAATTTAGAATCGTATGCCGTAAATTCTGAAGTACCTATACCCTTTCCTCCAGAACCCCTAAAACTAAAGTATCACCAAAAAGCTATACCAATGAAAAAGAAAGAAACAGGTCAAATGCAATATAAGGCAACACTAAAATCTAAGTAAAAATATTTGAATTTTTTGATCGAATTTTTATTGTAAATATATACAAAAACGAAACACAACATTTTGATTGCCAATGTTTTATCAATTTTTTTCATAATTTATTTAATACCTCGCCTCATCATAAAAAATTATTTGTATTAAAATCCTTCTATGTAACTCTGTATCATATAATCATATATCCAAATACAATAAAAAATTGAAAGAGGGAAAAACACCTCGTTTTTTTAATACTGCATTTCTGTTGCAATTGATGATTTGCAAAAACAAGTAAAGTTTAATATAAATTTTATATGTAAATATTTTTTAGAAATTTTTTTCATACCTAGACTTTTTATTAACACATTTTGTGTCTAAGTGTGCTACATTTGACAACCATTTTATTGCACGACTTCATTAATGTGTCAACATAGAACCATAATTTATTTATTTATACATTAAGTAAAAATGGATATAAAGCAACTCTAATTAATTCTCTTCTGGTGGAAGTCTGGCGACATGAAAACATTTTGTCTTCATGACAAGTGCAGGAAGTCTGTACAGAGTATGCACGTAGAGTGGAAGAAAAATTCGGAAGAGAAGGGTCAGAAAAACCTTAAGACATCAGAACTGATGAGAACATTAAGAATGTGAAGGAGGCTGTTGAACAATACCAGATGATAAGCGTAAACTCTCTGAATGAAATAGTGAAAATATCCCGATCAACATGCCAACAAAATCTTCATAATGATTTGGCGTTACCCAGTGTTTGCACCTGATGGATGTCTCATACACTTAATATAAATCACAAGTATCAGCGAATAAAAGGCGCTCAGAGAATTCTGGAAGAACTTGATTGCAGTATTGTTGTGATTGATCAGAAGTACATATACGCCGAAACAATGTCTATGAAAAGCGATTTTCGTGTATGTTTAGGACATGAAGGAGACAAATCCCAACGGGCTCGTAGAATTATTTCAGATGAGAAATGGCATATGATATTATTTGGAAGTGGAAGAGCGTTTGAGAACCACCAACACTCTTAGATACTTGAAATTTTTAGACAATAGGAAGTCGATTCGACGTAATGGAAATCTAACCATTAACAGTAAAATTTTGTATATGGAAATACGGATTTGAAATATTTAAGTAAAAATTTCTGTAAAAGTTCTAAATTTTTATGGAGGTGACTATTAATTTGGCCCCTGTATTTGAATGAGACGTTTTTTCCAAAGGTCTGAGATATATCAGAAAAAATATCACGCTGTAGAAATCATCACTATGTTATATTTACATATGATCGACTATTTTGTAATAAATTTTAATTAGGTGGATTTTCCACCATGGAAGGGAGATTTTCAAGATATCATTGCCAAATACAAACACCGTCCAGCAGATATGAAGACTTTGCACGAGCTTCAAATTAATCGCATATTTACCATTCTCATTTAATTCCGAAAAAGAAAATCTATCGAGAAATATGAAAACCGTTGTCGCAGAATTAATGAATCCATTTTTGGACCGGATAACGAGACATCATTGGAAGCCTACCTGCTGCGATTAGTCCAAGAAACTCGAAAACCAGATATGGTTATTTATTAATTTTAAGTTCATTTAAAGACAATCTAAGAAAATTAGCCTTGAAAAATATAGATGAAATTGGTAAAGCAGTTTTATTATGTTTGCAAGATTACAGAGAGTCTGTTAAAATATGTGCTTAATTTTAACAGCATTTAACACTCGAGGAGATGAATGGCCGAGGAGCGTAAAAAAATATATCGAGTAAAATAATTTCTTATTCCTCCCCGCGACCCGAATTCCGCCTCCCAACGCCAGCGCGCCGCAGCCACAAAACCGCTGCGCCCGCTCCGTTATCATCGACTGATATACAATGTGTACCAGTCGAAGTTAATAGCAACTTGTGGTATAAAAATATGTGGTGTATAGAAATGGTGTTGGGTAACATTGAATGAAATAAATAGGACGATTAGAATTTATGATGACATTGAATTCTGTAAGTGAGTAGAATTTTTTAGATGAGTGTCTGGATAGATTTTTGGCTAATAATAAGCATAATTGTGGTCTTTCGTAGGCAGAAGTATTTCTTTGAATGAACATATCGGAAAATATATGTTAATAGAATCCTGTTCAAAAATAAATTATTGTTTTATATTATTTTTTTACATTTATTTATTGTGATTTTACATTTATTTAATAAATATTTTTTCAATCTTTCAAGTATGTAATGCGAATCATTATATTTAGAAAATCTTTTCAAAATCATGTTGTTGTTCCGGCTCAACCGACATATAAAAATCGAAAAGAGAATCCTGTAATTAACAAATCACCAAGACCGAGTTTAAAAGAATCTAGGAGTCTTACAGATTTAACAAAGTTATCTAACAATAATTCTCTGACGAATCGTTCACCTTCTATATCATCCACTTCGAGTGATGAATCTGTTAATTCTCAGTTTGAGGTTTTTCAAAAAAAAGAACAATCTGCCATTATGCGTCCTAAAAAGATTTCCGTGCCACAATTAAATTCCTTAGAAAACTCGAAAAGAATATCAAGATCAACTGATTTGTTGATGAATGATCTAGAAGAAGAATTACAACGTCGAAAAGATTTTCAGAAAACACTTTCAAGTGGTATTCGTCCTTTTGCAGTTCAAAACAAAACTGGAATGATTTAATTTGAGAATGTTTTAGAAACCTTAACTGAGTCAATCGAAATGTTAAAATACATGAAAAAGAAACATTTTAAACATTGTTTCGTTGTTTGAATTACACTACAAAAGTTATTATTACGAGTTTTTATTAGAGAGCGACACATCGTATCGTACATCGTTAAACGATGCATCGACAAACCTTCATCGTTAACGATGCATCGAAAAACCTTCATCGTTAAACGATGCATCGAAAGACTGCATACCTTTGTTATCTAACATATAATGAAATCACGCCTTTATTCACATATACTATAACTTAATGATATAAATACTACAATTTTAGTTTTTTAAACAAATATTTTAGAGGAACTTTAGAGTAAAATTCTATTTTCAGTAGTTTTCATTTATTCCTTTTTTAAGGAAAGTTATTTTCATGTTGTCCCAAAGCAATTATATTTAAAATTTATAAAATAATATTATTTTTGATTTCTTTATTTTAAAATTAGTAAATTAATATTATTTCAGATTTGTTTATTACTTACATAAACATTACACACTAATTTACTGATTCATTTATTAATTTTCACAATAATTTTAACATTTCGTATGAAATTATTATTTACTTTATTAATAAATCTATTTATTGGTTTTTTATTTTTGTAATATTTATATTTATTTTTTTAGATTTTAAGCAATGATAATTTCATTCAATTTTTCCAAAAATAAATTTGTAATTTTCTTGTTTTCTTTTTTGTAAATTTTCTTTGCCATTATTGTAGCACAATAGCAAATATCAATGACCAAATAAAAATTTAGATTTGAATTTAGCTGCTTTATATTTTAATGTTATTTTTCCGATGCAGACTTTTGATGCATCATTTAACGAAGAAAGTTTTTCGATGCATCGACTCATCGTTAAATGATACATCGTCGCTCCCTAGTTTTTATTATGATGAAAAAAACAGGGATCATTCTCTGAGCAAAGGCTCTTGATATTGCGGAGTGTCAAATTATTTTAAATTCATGGAAAATGTAAATAAAAAATGATAAAATTTATTTTGAAATAAAAAAACTAAAGAGATTAATTAATTTTCAAATATTGGGTTGACAACTAAGTAATTACCCATTTGTTCAATGAAATAAGAGTTTCTTTACTTGAAATGAACTTTAATCTATGATGTATTTTCCATTTTGTTCGATGACCTTTTGTCATCTCTCTGACAACTTGAAAATTCAACGCTCGTAGAAAGTATGACCCTTTTCAGCCAAAACCTGAGTTAAGGGAGATTTGATAGCGTCATAATCATTGAAAGTTTTTCCATGAAGGGAATTTTCCAGGTTTGAAATAAGTGGTAATCAGAT
>MQRK01149413.1:0-11441 GCA_001938485.1 Girardia tigrina | reverse complement strand
ATAATTTATTATTTTTTTAATTTAAAGGGTAAAATATTTTAATGTTAATATGCTTATTCAATATTTTAAAATTAAAAATTATATAATAAAACAACTACTAAAAAATCAAAAACGTTTTTAAAAATAAAATATTTTTTAATGTGTTTAAATATTTTAAAAAAAATTAAAATGATATAATAAAAGAAAATCATAAAAAAATAAAATATTTATTTCAAAATAAAAAATATCTTTTAATGTATCTATTAAATATCTTAAAATTAAAAATATCAAGAAAACATTTATTTATAAATAAAAATATTTTTAATAAGTAATTTTAAAAAACTTTGAAATAAATTTTGAAAATAAAGTTTAAATAATTTTAGAAATAAATTTTCAGGAATTTAAAAATTAAATTGAAAAGATTTTAATAGATTAATTTGGGTCGAGATAATTAAATTAACAGGAAAATTTGTTTTAAATATGTGAATTGTTATATAAATAAATTTTGGTGTTTAAAAAAATGAATTCTGATATTGAGGTTGCAACCACTTCTCACTAAATTCTAGAAATTATAAGTATAAATATAAAGTATAATATAAATAATTTTTTTCCTAAAAAATGTAAATGAATAAATAAATATATGAAAAAATCTAACTTTTTATTTTAAAATTATTTATTTCCATCATTTCAATTAAATACAATATCCAGTTTTATTAACACATGAATACATAATATTAATGAATGGGAAATAAAATTATATCTTTCAATTTTCTTTAAAATTTATTATATTTAAATTAACTAGGGATGTACCGGTTTAATGTGTACCGGTAGAATGTGTCTGAAATCAACTAAAAAGTCGAATAACTAAAAAAAATAAAATGAAAAAGATTTTTAAAATATTCGGAGAGTTTTTTGAGTTGTATTTTTGATTAAATTACTTAATCCATCAATTAATTTCCAAACAAGTCTCTCACTTTGACGAAAATGTTTAATTAGTTATCACACAAGGTGAGTACATAACATTCGATTTAATAAGACAGCACAATTGTTGTTAATAAAGCTGTTGAAGATGGTGGAAAATCTACCAACATATACAATTGCAAAAATAAATCTTACTTTTTTTGAATGGCGTTACTAATTATAATAGAAATAATTTGATAGTATTTTGGAAATTTCTAATTAAAAATGAAAAATTATCGATTTTTTTTCAGTTCTTCGTTGCGAAGATGTCGAAATAACCGATGAAAATTGTGACTTATACAATTAAAATAGTTTTACTACTATAATTCTAGTTTATTATCGTTTCAAATAAATCTTAGAGTGACTTGTCTTTTTTTATTATTACGAAAATTAATTTCAATTAATGAAAATTTTTTATTAATTATTATTCCCCCTTTGAGTCCCGATTTTTAAAATGAAAAATCAGCTTATTTGTAAGAAATATACTCTTAATCTTACAATAATACCTGAATGTTAGTATTTTTTTTTGAAAAATTAAGAGTGATGGGGAATTATTTCATGTGTTTTAGACGATTATATTTTTAAGTATAATCTTTAAGATATTTGTTTCAGAGTATATGAAGGTGACGGATAAATATAATCAAATAAGATTATTATATAAAAAAAATTCTTTTTTAAGAAAACTACGCAAAAAACTTTATTAAGAATGAAACCGAATTAAAGGATATATTAAAGCGTCTCCTTAAGAGTAAAAGCATCGATCAGAAATTTTAAAAAACTGTTGACACATCAGGGTTCACTGCCAGTTAAATTATATGGCGTAACTAAAATGCATGAAGTTGGTCATCAACTCCGCCTTGTTTTATCAATGATTGACACGGTTCAGCATAGAGTCGCGAAGGTCCTTGATTCACTATTGAGTCCTTTGATCTCAAATGAAAAACCTGTGTTGTACAAAAGATATGTGGATGATGTCTTTTTGCTTTTCAGAAATCAATCCCTCAGAACCATTCCTAACATTCATGAATGGTCTTCATCCGAATAGTAAATTTACCACAGAATATGAAGTAGATAATTAACTTCCCTTTCTGGACATTCTTATCACCAGGATGAATGGAGGCTATAAACTGAATTATTTAGAAAGGTAACAGATACAGGTCTATACCCAACACCTCAGAGTTTTTGTGAGGAAAAATATAGAGAGGGTATGATAAAAGGTCATGTTCACAGAGTTTGGAATTTGTCGACCAGTTTTGAAATTGCAAATCAGGTTTTCAATATTTTTAGAGGGCGCTTAAGGGACAACATGTATGCAAACAAGCAAACAGAACGCAACATTAGGGTAACATTAGGCAAATTATATACGTATACACGAGTTAAGAAACACTTAAAAGAAGAAAATGCTGAAGAATACAAACAAATCATTAAAATTCCATATTCCGAAGGATTTAGAGCTTTTAAGAAGAGTATTTGTAGAACAATAAGTAGTGCCAAAGTAGTCTCTGTCACATCAAAACTTCAAAGTTTCCCCTCAAATCATTCAAAAACAATTTGTGGTTTGCAATCTAATCTGGTATATAAATTTAATTGTCACGGGTGTCAAAACTCGTAAATCGGAGAGAGGATATAATGCTGCTCGCCTTTCCGTGGTGTATTCTGGAAACTATGGAGAGGGGTTCTTACCCTTTCTTGAAATAGATTGGGGAGGTTTCCTTGATCTAGACTAAATGTGTAAGCGGATTGACGGTGCTAGCAACTCTGTCTTTCACTAGTCTAAAGCTATGAAAAGTGAAACTAGGAGTCTGACAGGAGCCGAAGTAATTAAGCTCCCGAGAGGGGAATCCCTCGTTAAGGATTCCACTTGCAGTCGACTGAGGATTGGAACATGGAACTTAAGAAGCTTAACCTAAAAGAGGCTTAACTTAAAAGATACTGAACATCATATTTATCTTTGATAAACTTAAAGTTGATCTGTGCATCTTGACTGAGACACACTAGATTGGAAACGATATTGCCTCCATAGGGGAATGGAGAATCTATCATAGTGGCAGTACAAGTGTGGCACGTGAGAGAGGTGTTGCCTCAGATAGTACGATCAGTTGATTCGAAGGAAGTGGAATTTGAAGCTGTCAGCGAAAGACTATTCCTGTGCTTTATACCCCAAAGGTCACAATCATTGGTAGGTGTATATGAATAGTTGATTAGGCAAAATAGCAAGAGATTCTTTCTTTTTTTGAGGATAGGACTTTGATAAATAAAAAGAACTCTTCTTGGATAAACTTGTAATTCTGATTATTAAAAGTGGTTAGTCAAAACGAATAAGAAATTCTTGTTGTCAAATAAATCTGAATTTAAAATTAACGATCGATAGTATTGATCGTAATTTTTATTTTCAAATTTCTGGCTGTGAGGTGAAATAATTATTAAGGTTTCTTTTTTTTGTGTTGAATTCTTCTTGTAAATTCTTATTTTATCTTTTTCTTGGACATTAAATTTTAATCACTCAATTCTAAATGCCGGTCATAATACAGATTCAGAATTAAGTAGTCCGGAAAATCAGACGGTTAATAAAATAAATAGTTACTTGAATGAATCAAAAGAACATAATGATAGAACGGAAAGTTTATCAAATAATTCTTATCACATTAATGAATCTGTAAAATAAAATTGGTCCAAATCGTACACAGTTATAAAAATAAGTATATTTTTTTACACGTGACATACACAAAAAATAACATAAAATCTAAAATAAAATATACAAAAATAATAGGACACTACAGAGACTATGTCGTGATTGCAGATCAGAGACAGATCTTGGATATTGACAACTTACTGGACGTGGAAGAAGTGGGTGCCTCAATAAATCAACTCAAGAACGGCACAGTTGCTGGGAACAATGCTATCATCCCAGAGTTATACAAGTGGGGCGGTCAACAGTTAACTCTCAAGATCCAACAATGTTTTGAGCAAATTTGGGAGGGAAGAGCGGACTTCCCGGAGGCATGGAAAACAGCGAAAGTTGTAATCCTATATAAAGGGAAAGATTCAAAGAAGGCTTTTATACAAATCACATTTGACCAGAAAATGTGTTACCTGTGCTCAAAAGGTTAATCAAATTATTTTAATAAAACAAAAATTGTACAGTCGCTTGCATTAAAGTGATTTTAGTAATATTATGAATTAAAGATTTGGATATTTTGTGCCTAAAATGGTTTGCTTTTTTAAAGGTATGAAATTTTATATTTAATATGCAATACATTAATAAATTTAATATGCAATACATTAATCATAAAAATTTCTAATTTAAGTAAACAATCAGCTAGAAATTTCTTGTCATTATAACTCTTGAGTTTCACAAAGGTCTCAATTGGATTGATGAAAGGCAAATACGAAGGCAAGTTTATAGATTATGTTATTATAATAATAGCCAAGTCTCTATATATCTGTCTGTAAGGAACGCTCAAAGATCTACTTACAATAATAAGTAGATAATCATCATGTAATATGTATAAAACTAGGGTTAACCCGTTTCACCAGGTCTGGTGAATTTTAAACGAATCACTTTAATCATCGGGAACTTCACACAGACAGAAATCATAATTCTATCGACTTGAAATCAACGAGAAAAAGTACTTGACTTTTCTCAAGTCAAGTACTTTTTCTCGTCGATTTCATAGCTAAAGAATTCCAAATAAAGAAATCAACAAATTGAGGAGAGCATTAACAATATACTTTCAAAGAATAAATTTTATCTTATTTCTGAATGAATACACAATATTTTATGACAATTAACCGAGAGTAAGAAACAGAAATATAACAAAGAAAATATTTACATTGCTTGGAACTCATAATACAACACAAATACAAAATACCTCCACTACTCGACAAGAGTCTTGGTCGTCCTTCGTCAATTCGTTTTCGCACATCATTCATACTACCATACTGATTCTCAAACAGTACTTTTCTAGATATTTTCGTTAATTAAAACAATTTTTTCCAATGATTGCTCTGGATACTTTCATTACATTCTTCGGAATCTTGTCAATGCTGCTGCTGGTGTAGCATATGTTCACCAATAATAAATTAACTTTTGGTTTTTTTTCATTAATTATTAAATTTTATATTAAAATATTTATTACCTATTAAAGGACTAAATTGATTTGCAAAAAGATTAAATTGATTGGCAAAAAAACTAAATTGATTGGTAAAAAGACTAAATTTATGGTAGCATAGACTAAATTGGTTGGCAAAAAGACGAAATTGACCGGAAAATGGTATATTATAGTATTAATTAGTTAGGCATATCTGAAAAAAACGCAAAGACGTCCAATCTACCAACACACAAATTTATAATTCATAATTAATTGTATGAATAAATTATTAATAAATTAACTAAATAAATAAATTATTTTTATATTAATGTCAAAAGTCTTAGAAAAATTTAAGCTATTTATTTTCGTCATAATTTTGTGGGGGTGAGACAGATCGGAAATCTTTCCGTTTTTCCAGAATTAAAAAAAAAATATTAAATTTTTTACTGGACTCCAGGAACTTCACACAGACAGAATGACAGATAGAAATCATAATTCTATTATAAAGATAATTATGTACTTCATTTATCGATTTATTAAATGAATTAATACTTTTGTTACAAAATTCACCAAAGTCTAGTTCTCTAATAGGTGGCGGAGCAGGATTTTCAGACTCCTGTCGACGAGTAAGTTTAGGATCAATCGATTTTTCATCCAAATTCATCATATTTACTTCTGGGTTTCGTGTTGTTGACATTGATTTTCTTGTATTTATGTGGACCCTTTTCATCGTTGATTCATCGACTTACCCTCGTTGGATCGTCGGCGGATGCACTTAGTTAGAATAGCCACGTCGCGTAGATTCCGGATCAATCGGTTATTTTGCCATTTTAAAAATTAATGACATTTGTTTTACTGAAATCCGGGAACTTCACACCGACAGACAGAATGACAGAAATCATAATTCTATTATAGTACTAATATTCTTAAACTATGATTTTTTTTAAACAAAAAAAAAACCTATTAAAATTTCTTTATTGTGTAGACATTTCTGTGGGTATTTTGTGGGTGGGTTTATTAACTATCTAGATTAATAAATTATTCTTTCTTTGTTTGAAACAACTGTTTTATCGTCGGGATTTTGATTAGGAAACGTTGTCACACCGTCTTACTTTTCGTCTTAATGTTAACTCAATTTTTATTTTCAAAGTTGGATTTTCATTGCCTGTATCCTTATAATTTTTACCACTATTTTTATTTTTAATATAAAAAATTATTTTATAAGTCAACGATGCAAACTTAAAATGTTTTTTTAATGTGCACATGGTGCCTACGGGTCCACTTAGTTTAAAATAAAAACCTCAATTCATTGTTATATTATGTCCTACATCTACATCACACATTTGAACAAGGTTTGATTTTGCATATTTAAAAGTTCAAAATTTTCATTTCTAAAGGGAATTATTTTTCCTAATTAAGACAATCATGGAATGATGACTGTTATTTGTAAAATCTGCTTTTAGATATATTCAGAGTTTTTATTGATAGCATATTTTTAGTTCCACATTTTTAACATTCTAGTGCGATTCTCAGGACAAGTAAAGAACAAGTCTATTTATCAAAATAAACTGATACTGATAGAAATGGTATATTATAGAATATCACCGAACTTTTAAGAAACAAGGGGTTGTATTAAAAAATGAGTTTAATAAAATTAAAATATATAATAAAGAGAGTTTATTGTATCAAATAAATCTTAAATTTTGTGTTGTTTGTTGTTATTTTTACATTCTTTTATTATTCATTCAATCACACAATAACATAGATGTTTTATTTGATCATTTATATATTTATATATTAATAATAAAATATCAATAATTTCTATTATTAGCACTCTAGTAAGATTAAATCCAAAATATACAGAATTAAAAATTTAGTGTAAATTATCGCCTGAAAATTCTACTGGTAATGAATTGCTTACAAGTGATTTTGCTTCAATCGCTAATGACATTTGCGTCAACTGTTTTTGATCATCAAAACATTTGAAGTTTCTTACGAATTGTTGTAGGTCGATCGTGTTTGACGATTTGTCCTTCTTCATTGTTGTACTGTTCTCAAAAATCATAGGTCTTGCTCGACAGTGTAAGAACTGATGCATCGTTGCCGCGTACATTTGCATTTTTTCGAAATTAATCATATTATCATCGAAATACGTTTTGTTTGCGTCATTGATGAAGGTTAGATCTTTAAGCATTATCGCGAAAAAGGGAATAATCGGTGGAGGGGTTTTCTTGAGATATTGCCTGAACGCGCAATGGTTTCGTGTAGGATCGAGAAGAGAACAGAGATCTTGGAATAGTTTTCTGTGTTTGTTAGCCAGCCGTTCCCACGTCATTTGAAGTCTTGCTACTGCGCTATTATTCAAACCCATTAAAACAGCAAAACCTGAACTGATGTTTTTAAGTTCGAATAATCGACTGGCAAGTTTTATCATCTTTTTTAAAACGTTGACTCGTCTTTGTAAGTTTTGATGTTGGCAAATTTCAGTCGCCACCCAATATTGAATATTCGTAAATTGACGGATAAATGAATCGAGATTCGCTGTTATTCGACCGAATTTCGAACGACCAAGAACTTTAAAAAGTAATTCATAAATGTGAATATTTTTGAATAATTGCCAATCGAAATAAGTCAGATGGAAGGCTAACTCATCGATTGATATAGAGTCGAAAATGTTGCTGTTCTCAGACTTAGTGTTCGACGGACTGGCGTTGTCTCGTTCGTCGTTGCAATTTTCTTTGAACTCTTCATAGCTTATAAGATAGATTTTTCCATTTACCGAAAGACTATACATTATTCCAACATCATCTGTATCAAATATTACCTTTTCTCCATCCGATTTTATTTCACATAAACATAAATTCGTTACTGGAATGTTTTCATGTTTGGCTACGGTTTCGATAATCTGTTGAACGGTACTTTCAACGGGTAGTCGAAGCATGCATGATTTATTATTGGAAAAGTGTACGGTAAACGTTGTTAAATCTTTACCCTTAATCGGAGGAATGTCAACAAGTTGTTGGCTACCTGAAGTTGCATTTTTAGAGCCGATTTGATGTTTAGAAAATTTACTTCGTTGACCAATTTTCTTGGTGGCAGCTATTTCGGTTTTTTGAAATTGCTCCAATAAACAATTCAAAGCGAGATATTCTTTATTTAAGACATTCGAAGAGACCTTTTTCTCTGCACTTAGAATATTCAGTAGATTTTCTGTGAAACTTTGTATGACATGATCTTCAAAAAAGGCGCCGTCTGAGATACGACACCACCAATAGAGAAAGTGTATCACACGAGTTTTTCGTAATAATACTACCTTATCATGCTCTTTATCTTCAATCGGAGTAGCTCTTCCATCATTTGGCAATTGGTTATTATAATTTTGAAAATAAACCAAAAGAAGACTGCATAGACCATGACTTGTGAGAAAGGCAAAATATGTGAGTATAAAAGTCTCAAGCATTGGATCGGGAATGGTTCCTACACGATCAAGAATGACGGCGTAACTTTTATTAGTATCAATTCGGTTTTCTAATAGATGATCAATTAACTTTTCCGGTGTACCGGCCATTACGGAATACATGTAATACCCTACAGAATTACTTTGCGTCATTAAAGAAGACTTTCTACTGGGACTATCAGTAATACGTTTTTCGAATAGTAACACATCCTTTCCATGTTCTGTAAGTCTTACGGTATTGATTTCCACATCCCTAAGAATTCGATTGAAATCTTCTTTATCAATTTTCAGAAAATGACAATCATTTTCACGTAAAATAATCGACGCCGCTCTTGGGGAATTATTTACCAATGCTAACTTACCGAAATCATCATTCGTTCTCAAACGACAAACAACCCCTTTACCTTTAATATGCACATCAACCGAACCCTTGACAATAATATACCAAGAATTTCCTTCATTTCCTTGATAGAAAAGCACTTTGCCAGCAATCGGATGGATTTCATACATCAAAACCGACGACAATTGCCGTTTTACCATACTCGATAAATGACTCAAAGCTTTAATATGCAACAATTCCCCGTAAATAAACTCAAATTCCTCTTTATTTCTTTCTTTTCCCGGTTTATGAAGAATCATTCTAAACAACGCATCGGGCGCTGGTTTCATTAAGTAATTAATAGCGGTCTCCAAATCATCACACGTTTGCAACGACTTATTTCCGGCTCCCGTTCCGCCACTACATCCATGATAAAAATCATCGACAAACACGTAATAATCATTCGCACTATCCCTGAGGCAGTATGGTGAAGTGAGCGAAACTAAAATACATTCTTCCAACAACACTTGCCAAATCCCAATCGCTAACAGGCGGCTATTAATCTTGATCAATTGTTTCATCCATGAAACCATACTTTCACCGACCATCACCTGTTGGGATGAGGATGATTTCGACACGATTTTCCCACTGAAACTCGACGGAAGACTAATCAGCAAATGTTTCGACGATTTATAAATGAAAAACGCGGCATTAATAATCGCCGGATTTCGGCCGGGATTCGGGGTTCTGACGGGTTGGGAGAGATTTTGGGAGTTTGTATCGTCGGGTAGACTTGACGAACCTCCGGGCTCGAGAGAAATCGTTCGGATGTTGTTATCCATGACGGAAATATCGCGCGAGAGATTCAAGTCACGAAGAAATTTCTCGTTTTTTGACCAGATTTCCTGGAAGATCTTCTGGTCCATGTAGAGTAGTTCACAGTCTTCTTGGGTGACGACGGCTTTCGAGTCGAGAAGATTGATGGAGAACGGTTTGATTTGACAGTTGTTTGTGTTCAATCGGAAGTTATTTCCAAATGCGCAACCTTCAGTAATCAACGGTTGAAAGACCGATTCCTGTAAAGTGTGGTTTTGATTTAAGATTTCCGGCAGATTATCGCGATCAACGATGATTAACGAACCGGACATAACAACATAACAGTTTTTCTCGGGTTTTCCTCCTTGATAAACGACAATTCTTTCTTTCAAATGTTCATATTGGACCTCCAAACACATTTGTTGTAACAAATAGGGATGTAAACCGCTGTAGGATTTAATGAGCTTGAGACAGTTGTAGATGACATCGAGATCTTCGGAGGTTCGTAGATGAGACGGTTTGTCGAGACAGAGAATGAGTTTGGCTTTTTGCGAAACGTCTATGCTCATTAGAGTCGATTTTCGTTTTCATAACGTTTTGTTTTTTTGGTGGCGGTTTTTATTGATCTAATTTTTTTTTAATTTTTTTGGGATTTTTTGTATGGTGAAAAATAATTCAAAAAATAGAATCAGAATTTTTGTTTTTGATTGAAATAAAAAAATATTTTCACAATAATATTTCGAGATTATTTAGAAAATTTATAATAAAACATTCGACATTCTTGAATAATAATAATTATAATTATAAAAAAAAATGAAAATAATATCCTACAATGACTGTGTGTCAATACAATTATAAATTTGATTGGTTGGTTGAGTTGTGTGTATGTTCAAAAATGATTTTTTTCTTCTCTTAAAATTGTGTGTGTGATGGGGTTTTATTTGTGGTCTTGTTGTCGGTTGTTTGTGTGTTTTTATATTATATCTGATATTGTGTGTGTGTATTTAAGTATTTCATTTTATAAATACTGATGTCAATTTATCAGGAAGAAAAAAAATAGTAAAATTCCACAAATAAAAGTGTCTTTTTTACAGTGAGAAAAATAAGTACGAAGTTAAAAATAATTATTATAATTTTTATTGTAATCATATTTCATTAAGAAATTTATTTTTAGAAATAAAACAAAAAATGATTAATTATTTTTATGAAAAAATATTGTTAATATTTATAATTTGATGATTTTATGATCAAAAAATTAAAAATTCGATTTTTCGATTATGTTAAATAAGAAAAAAAAGATTGAAATTCCGTTTAGTAGAAGTTTTTTTGTTTTAATTTCAGTCTTTTAATTAGTGAATAAATAGTTACTTTTTTGTATTTAATCATATTTCATTAGAAAATATTGTTTTTATTTATTTATATATTTTTGTTTTTTTTTCAGAGCAATTAACGTTATAAATTTGATTTTTCGATTATTTTAAACAAGAAAACGATTATTGAAATTCCGTTAAAACTTTTGTTTATAAAATACAATTTATTATTATGTTTTCTAAATAATATATTTTTAAATATATATTTTTTATCTTTCTCGGAAAAACTAGAAATTTATTTTTTTCAATTATTTTAAACAAGAACACAATGATTAAAATTCCATTGAAATTTTTGTTTAAGTTGTGTTTTCATTTACTATTAAATAAATAATATATATATATATTAGGTTGGTCGAAAAATAATGGCGGTTTTGGGACACAAACTTCAAAGACGTGCAAATTCACAGAAACAAAAGTTTATTAATCAAAGTATGAACCGTTGGCATCAA
>MQRK01149408.1:0-13990 GCA_001938485.1 Girardia tigrina | reverse complement strand
AATAAGTTCAACAAATGATAAAAATCTTAAACGAGATGTGAGAAATTGTTAACCTCCATTATTTTCCAAAAATGATTATTTAATTTTACAGTTACTACCTAATTATCGTGAATCCTATCAGAAAATATATCTCTATCAAAAAGCCATACAATCACTGACCAGTAACTTACCCTCGAATTCATCTACTCTCACTGATTCAAGTCTTAAAGATATAATGCGACCAATCGATGAACAAATAAAACATCCTTCTTCGACTTCATATCCTTTACAAAAGCAAAGCACTTTAACAAATCTTAGTTATATATCTGGATCCCTTCATATTGGTTGTTTGGGCTGTAAAGATGTAATGGATAGTTTTCCAATGAATGTTGTTTTAGCGGGGACGGAATTGGGATTTATTTCCTCTTCTACCACAATTTTCCCGTCAGCTATACAGAGTAAAACAAAGCGTCCAGGATCCACATTTCATGATGGTTATTATTTTATATTATTATTTTAATTATTATTATCATTATTAAATATTATTTAACAGTAATAAGTAGTTTTATTTGTAAATGTGACCAGCTTCTTTTCTTTTTTTGTTCATTTTTAAGATGTCACAATGAAATAAATAACATTGATTAACGTAAAATCCATCCCGAATAAGGTTTACATGTATTGCTTAAAAAAATAATTTAATATTTTTTGACAATAAAAATGCTCTTTTCGATAAGAGATTTTTTATGTTTTCTGCAGTAGAAAAATTATGTGAATTATTTTGATGAAATGACAGCTCTTCATAATTGGTACTCTACAGTTTCTTCTGAAAAATGTTTGAGATATTTACCACCAGAAAAAACTTCCTATCAGAAAATATATCTCGATCAAAAAGCCATACAATTACTGACCATTAACTTACCCTCGAATTCACCAACTCTCACTGATTCAAGTCTTAAAGATATAATGCGACCAATCGATGAACAAATAAAACATCCTTCGACTTCATATTCAGGAAACTTTGTAGCTAAATATCAAAAACTTATTTTTTCTCAATTTCAAACACTTCTAATATTTTTGAAAAATTAACAATTTTATTTATCCAAGAAATTGATTGTTATGAATCTGTATTATATTTTTATCACTATTGGATTTAAAAATTATTTTATTGAAGTTTTTGCTAGTGTTCTAAGAAATTTTTCCATTAGTTTTAAATTGAAAAGTAATAACTGCACAACAAGAAGCTTGAATCGAAGAAAATTCCCATATAAAAACTGTATCTATTGCTGTCGCAGTTCTAAAGACAATAAATTCCAATATCTATGAATTATATTATATTGTATTTTTTCTAAAATACTTATCTTGCATCGTTTAATAGATTTCTAACAGCTATTGGTGAGGATTGACATTTACAGAAGTCTTGTGAGAGTTATGGGATAAGTTACCTTTAGTGAAGGCAAAACTTAGTGTTATATTTACTGAAATTAACAAAAGATTGATTCAACTTAAACAAACTTTTAATGTGATAGATGTAATTATAGCTTTTTTTATATATTTACTAAAACTAACTAGTTATACTAATAAGTTATTTTGAAGAATGTCATTAAAAATTGTTGTTAGTACCTTCTCTTTTGTCGGATAAAAACCGAGAAATAATAGATCATTTGTGGTGATTAATAATCTAGACCAGATAAATGAGAAAAAACTATAAAATTTGGAAGTCAATATCAAGGAACCTTAACACAATAACAGAAACTGAAAGAATTTTAGTCGCTCTTATTGTTAATAAATTGTGAGTAAGAACATAATATCTGCACTGTGTAAAAATGAAAAATGAAAACTTAGTTTTTTTTTAATTTTATACTTGTATTTCGCCATGAACGTTATTATCACTTATTAAATTCTTTACATGTTTGATTCTAAATAGAACGTAATAAGCTATTTTTTTCATTTAGAGAACAGAAAGTTTAAACTAAAAATAAGTATGATCATACCAAAAAAATTTTTGGTGTACAAGCTTTTATAATTTGTCATATGTTTGTGGTTCTGTATCTATTTCACCCACTTCCCACATTTGTTTGACTGAATTATCAAAGCCTACTAGATGAAAACCCGCTTTCTATTGGTATTTAGATGTAGCAAATTTCAAAGCCTACTACTGAGGAAAACATGAGAACGACACTTTAATTACTTTTTGCGGTCAAACTAAAGGCGGTAGATGAGCAGTGACAGTGAAAAAGTGTATTGTCACATAGAATACATCAGTCCTAAAAGTTTCATGTCGCTAGGTGAACGGGAAGTGGGTGAATTTTCGATCGCAAGATTTGATGCATCCAGACAGACAAACAAATGAAACGTAATAAAAGCTTGTAATAAAAATTGTTAGTCTGTATTAAATTACAGAAATTTTCAAAGTAATCATTCATTATGTCTATGTTTATTAAGTTGCTTACACATCAATTCAGTTATTCATATAAACATAGATTCAACAGCTACAATCAATGATTCTGGATCTATATTGCACCTTATGTTTATCTATATTACTGATTAAGTTCAGAAATTAATTGGCCGAATTGATCAAAAAGGTTAACTCACTGAATTAAAAAGTTTTCAATTTTGTGATGAAGATGTAGCGATATTATTTTGTGAAATAAAGTATGTAATTTGGTCACCTACAAAAAATAAATTTTATTCTTAAAATCAAAGAATCCTTGTATCTAGTTTTTTTACGTTTCTCAATAGCTATATAGAGTTTTTGGCATTAATTAATTTCTGTTAGATAAATATTATCAATAAAATTAGTCATCTGATAAAACTTAATTATTTCAAATGATAAATTTATTGAATGCAAAATGTTAATAGAATGTATTACAATTATCTGTTATTATAAAATGTGAACAGTATCAAATGATCGATAATTTATTCAGTCGGAACGGTGAGACGCCCAATCACAGGCCACGAGTGTAATTGTTTGATTTCTAAAATTAATGCGTGCCCATTATATATAACTGATTCTAACAATTCTTGATTAACATTATATCATATATCTTTATGTGCTAGCATTTTACAGGGTGGCCCAACCGGGCACGTAATCATCAGTTTCTGTGAACATTAAAAGCAACATAAAGAAGACAAAAATATCAAACAAATATTTTTAAACATTTCCACCATATAAATATTACTCAAAAGAAAATTAATTAAAGTGCAAATTTTGAGTCAAATTTTGTTTGAATCAATAGCGCTTCATTAATAAAAAGAACTATTTATCAAACTAATTGTTTAAAACGAATAGAAAAGAAGTTATTTGCGAAAATATGAAACATTTTATTTTAATAAAAATTTGGTGAAAATTAAATTAAATAAATATTATATATATATATATATATATATATATATATATTTTCAATGAATTTTCTGTAAGAAAATATATTTAATATTTTCGCAATTTGATGAACTTATTTTCTATTCGTTTAAAACAATTAATTTTATAAAATCAAGTTTACTCATCAATCTATATTGATTTGTACATAATTTGACTCAAAATTTACACATACAGTAGACTCCCGTAAAATGCGATTAGTATTATACGTGTTGTATGAAATCGCGTTGAACGAAGAAAAACTTGTATAACACGAATGATGTTTACATGTAAAAATGCATCGTAAAAATGAGATATTAGTATTATGATATATTTTATGAAATCGCGTTGAACAAACTCGCGTTATACGGGAGTCTACTGAACATAATAAATATCTGTTGAGTAAAATTAATATGAATGGTCTCTAAATTATCTTTTGTAATTTTGTCTTCCTTATATTTTAA
This sequence comes from Girardia tigrina, assembly GCA_001938485.1. NCBI lineage: Eukaryota > Metazoa > Platyhelminthes > Tricladida > Dugesiidae > Girardia > Girardia tigrina. The sequence continues at coordinate 10,192 of MQRK01149408.1, read as the reverse complement.
ACTTTAAATTTTCACAGAAATTGGTGATTGGTACTCATTGGACCACTCTGTATCTAGATTAACTATAAATTTTATCGATTGTTTAAACATTTTTTATTTTCTTTCTAGTGAAATATATGCAAAAAGCATATATTTATTACTTAAATATTAAATTTATAAACATAAACATTCTGAGTCAAATCAATGTTTTGTAGTAAATTTTCTAAAGTATTAATTGTAACTTCATTTTCAATATTCATGAGAAATACAATAATTTGATTGATTCTGGTTGGTGGACAAGGACGAATGATGATGAGTTGGTATATTTCTGTCTTATACGATCCATTTGTGCACAGATGTAATTTGCTATGAAATTGAAGATTGAAGTGAATCAACTCAATTAAAAAAATATTTTTTCAAATCACAGAAATTAGTTTATAAATAGTGTGTATGTTATAGATGAACACAAATATAACACATTTCTTTAACCGACCGAAAATTGATTTTAGATGAAAATAGTTTAAAATTTCTTGATAAAATGATTAAAGAAAAATAAGTTAAGATAAGGCAGATTTGTGATATATTTGTTAGAAAAGTAACTGCTGCCCAAAAACTAAATTTTTAAACCATATTTATAAATCAAAATATAATTTGGAGATAAAAAAAAGTTTGGTGTTATAGTAATAGTATAAATAATAATAATTTCTCAATTAATTTTTAGATTGTTTTTAAGAACCCTAGATATTTAAATAATAAAATGAATCATAAATAACGATTTCAATGAGCCATTATCGTAAACCAGTTTCAGAATTGTTAATTTTAGGTTTCGGAAAGTAATGCCAATTTTTAAGTATTAAATTAAATAAAAATGAAAACCATTATAATCTATACATTTAGCAAATAGAATTTCGGAGATGATAAATTGATTAAAGATGTTTTGAGGTGATTCTTGATTTTTGAAGATTTTTTTTCTGCAAAATTTATCTTTAATCATTTAATAATTTTTGTTAATCAATCATAGTATTGTCACTTTGAAAATCTTTTATATGATTTACATTGAACATTCAAATCGTATAGTACTAAATGTACTATACTTTTTAAATGATACAAAGAAAGTTCCAATTGTATGTTAATGTAAGTACTTAATGTGCATAGAAAGTCCTGATAATATATTTAAAAAGCATTTAAAGCATTCAATTTAATAGCATTCATATTTACAAATGTCACTAACATGTAATTATACATAGTCTACAGCTATATTAGTAACAACTTGGCAATGACTATTAATCGTGTTAGCTCATATATAAAATTTATCATGCCCTTCAATATGCGTGACAATGTAGCTGCACGCATCATCCTTCTCAGAAAATATTTTTTGTTGTCGGTGTTTTTTAATTATTTTATAAATTTAAACAACAATTTGTCGGACCGATTAAAACTTGGCTATTTTCCTAAGAAAAAGATCAAGTCTCTATGGAAGAATTACATGCTGTAAAATTTTATCGGCCTGTTGATTTTACATTTTAAAACTGTTTTTAACAAAGGTAACATAACGATGGGAATCAGTAGTTTCCCCTATGTGGGAGGGGAAGTTGTCCCTCCAGTCAGTATGGTAAAAAGGCCTTGATACAATAAAAAACGACTAATTAGTAATAACAATATTCATTTTTAAGCTGTTGTATGGAAATTTTCATCGCTTTAAAAGTAAATTAAACTTGTTAATTATACAACTACTTTGTTATTTTTCTATCTTCTAATACTAAAGCTCCCTTAATACATCAACGCTTAGATTAACATATTATTTCAAATTTTCATTTTCAAGGCCTACGAAAATTGGTCTCCAGACTTTCTGGACACCCTAAATATTACTGTTTTTTTATGATTGTCAAAGTTAACATTTTAATCAATATAGATTTTAATTTGTTTACCTTTTTTGTATACCTTAAGAATGGAAATCTGATTATTGATTATTTTTAAATAATTACCAAAAAATAAATCGATTATGAATTTGAAGTTCCTTACTTACTTTTTGATTATTTTAACAATATTGCGTCAATTCAATCACATTATACTATCACTCTATACTATTATCAGAGAGTTTACAATGGACACTGTTGAAATAAACTATTGATATTATTATTTTGGAACAAATAATGAATAATTTATTTTAAACGTTATATTTTTGTTGCTGAAAATTTAATGGTGAATTTCGATTTTTATGGTATTTAAGCATTCTCACTGAATAAGCAATGTATAATTAAAAAATAGCATATCGCTAAGCCTTGATTCTGATGAAATATAAATACATTCTCAGCTTAAGTTGGTTGAATTCATTTGTAACGTTTTACACGAGTCACTTGTAGGAACCATGATCTGTTTTATACATTGAGTTTACTTGGAAGTGGTTCAAAGTATTGAAATATATGTCATAGATGAACAACATGTTGATTTTTTATGACACCGGTTGTTATCACATTAATTTATCAGCATTTAATTGAATAATGTTCAATAAGCACTATACTCGTCAGACATTTATGTCGTCATAGATTGTGTTATTTGTTTACAGATATTTTATTGTTATGATCATGATAATGATGATATTTATCAATAATTCGCGATGTACTTTATCAAAATCGAAATCCATTTTCTTATTTAATATTCTTACGATTGATTTTTTTATAAACCAACTCTTGCTGATCATCCCAATATTAACCCTTATCAGTCGAATGGGAACTATAGTGACCAAAATCACAATTAGGAGCTTAATCAGTTGGCTAATATAGTGTTCCAGAAAAGATGTACATCCAATAATGGTCGAAAGGCCATTTTTCATAAGCCATCATTATTTTTTTCTTATAAAGATTACTTGATTTTATTGTTTATATTAAAGAAAGTTAATTCTGTCCTGACTGCAAACTTCAAAATTCTATTTCCGACAGCTAAGGGTTAAATCAATTGATTTTCTATAAATATTTGAGTTATTTGTCAGTGTGGAAATAAATTAATCATTTATTTCATAAGTTTGTGTTACAAATAATATTTCGAATGTATATTTCAGTTTCCCTTGAAACAAAATGCGTTTTGAAAGTTGACCAGAAACCAGTATTTGAGACATCATATCGTTTGATTAGTGATAATTGTTGGCAAGATTACACAGATTTACAACTTGACAGAGCTAAAGAATTAGAAGTTCAAGTATATTGCAGAAAGAACATTTCGGATAAATCTGGATCAAATACTAATGGATGGGTTCTAGCTGCATTTAGGTATTGAGCCGAAGTCTTAAAATAAACTACGATTTTCAAATTTATTTTAGCTATTTGAGATTAGAAGATTTTCTAGAGGGTGGTAGAAATAAATTCCCTCTTTCTCTTTGTCCAGAAGGCACAATTTTTGTCGATGTTACATTTAATAATCCTGTTTTTGGAAATAAGCTTAGAAGACAAAAAAGATTGTTTTCCAAGCGTAAAGGTTGATATATTTAATTTGAAGAACTTAAGTTTACGAAAACTACAATTATATTACAGGTCAGAATATTATGAGACCTGCTGAAATGAACATAGATCTCCCCCTGTGGAATCGATTTATAAGTAGCGGCAATGCAACCGTTTTACGAAAATATACAACCATTACAACTTCACCGACAACACCCAATATTGATGTAATAACATATAAATTCTCTTTCATAACACTAATAATTGTCAATTAGATGAATGCATATTCCAAGACAGTTCCTCGTCCTCCTAAAAAACCAGATATCGATATCGGTAAAACTACCAAAGAAATGCATGGGACACATATAACAGAGGACACAAAACCTCGTTATGAGAAAAATAAACAAGTATCAAATTGATTTCAGGAAAAAATAATGATTTTTAATGGATTTCAGCATGTATCATTGGAAGATTTGACTCGTAACTATCCCAGCGACCCTGTGATAGATAAAAAACCAGTAATATCAAATGCGACTGGGGACTATGCTTGTATGCAAATGTTTCCTACAAGTTAGTCTTGTCATCGATTTAATTTTATTGTCATATTTATTTTTATTATCATTGATTTATAATATGGTTTCGGGGCTATTCAAATTGGTATTGAAAGATCACGAAGAAACAATGAAATTTATACAAATTTATAATTGTATGATATAAACCAATTAGATTACTAATAACATCAAAAATATTGATAAATTTGTATTGCTTATTATTTGTTAACGAAATGTAAAAACAAATTGGAAATAAAATTTTCTTTCTATATAAATATGATTTTAGGGTCTTATTTGATTAAGGAATCTCTAACTGGCAGAATGAATTCAGATATCGAAATTAAAAAAATATCCTTGAGAATAATCGATTCATGATGTTGCTGGAAGTATTCTTTTTTATTGTCCTGTCAGTTCCGGCGCGTACGCAGGGGGATTATGGGGATAAATCCCCCCCCCACCAAAAAATTTAAATTATGATCTTAATTACTTCTAGAGTTTTTAAACTGCCTATTAATAAGAATAAGTTAAAATGTTTGAGTTATAATTTGTGAAATATCCGAAACAATTAATCACCTCATTCAGCAATATTGAACTTCAATGATGTCAAATCTCATGACATCACTAAAGTTCAAATTCCAGTGATTTCATATGTCATGACATCACCGGAATGTGCAATTGCAATGTAAATTTTAATTGCATCAACTGATCCCGGGGCATATTATATAATATTATATAATATTGCCTTAATATAAAAGGGGAAGAGTTCCAAGTTTAATTGGTTAGCAAACCCCGATCAATATTTTATATAATAAATTTTATTATCTATTTTACGTTCTTTACAATTAATATTTTTAAAATTTAAGAAAATCCTGAAAAATTTTAATTATGATCTTAATTGCGTATAAGTTTTGCACAGCTTAGAAATTTTGGATCTATTAAAAAATGGTCCCAATTTTTGGACTAATACAAAAGGACTCAGCATTTTTAAAAAAATATTATTATTTTGATTCCCATCATTGACTTGCTACATTTTTCCATTTTATCCCAATAAGATTCAATAGCCTGAGTATAGACACCAGTAACAGGGTCCACAAAGAATAAATTGTGGTTAACAGTTTGATATTGAATCCAGGCTGAGTCTATAAGTTGAATAGTTGTTCCCTCTCTACAAAGCCTTCGAATGATCGGTATTAATGTTTCGGCTTTATACGATCATGAACAATTTCCATGTATTTTTGACATGGTGTAAGTTTATATTCACAATTCCAAAAACCCATAATTTTTTCGGTAGTTTTCATCGATTTGCACAATTTTATCGGATTGCTATCAAAGTATCGAGCTGAAATACTCAAATTATCCGAAGTCTTTTTTACTGATTCTTCTTTGGAATATCTTAAGAGAACTTCCAAAAATGTTCTGAGGTCAATTTTATTTTCTTATAAAATACTACCTCGTCGGATGGATATCATTATTTTTATATTTGCTACAACCACGATTATAGCATCTAAACATATACTTATCCTTATGTTTTCACTTTTACAGAATTTTAATAATTCCTTAGGGGGATTACGCTATTAAACAAACCATAAAAATCACACTATAAAAATAGACCAAAAATTATACTAATAAAAAAACTGAACCAAAAACTTACACTGTTAAAACAATGGACCCAGAAATTACACTATTAAAAAAAGAACCCAGGTCCTTTTTTTAATGTCACAAAATTTTCTTCCTCAAAACATAAAACATGCTGCAGACAACGAAATCCTCCTATCTATAGAAGCCAGTAATGAACAATGGTCAAGTGATATTAGTGGTATTTCGATGGTATTATAAATTTTAAATCATTTCAATAATATTTAATTTAATTTTTAACTTTAAAATTAAAAACTCGCAAAAGAAAACAAATATTACGAAATACTATATCCCCCCACGAACGCTAATATTATTCTATCGGGAAAATGCAATTAAAATGTTTTAAAGAGTTAATTAACTTGATCAATTATCTAATTTTAGTTTGTCACAACGTTGTCAAATTAAATAAAGTTGTAACGATCTACATTAAAAACGTTTAGCCGGATGTTGTATTTAATTAATCTTTGAATTTATTAATAAAAATGCATAACAAAATTCAATTCTGGTAGATATGAACTCATATGAACCTTTGCAACAGTGGTAGGCAAACTTCCGTCTCTAGGCCAGATATGCCCAACTTAGTATTTCACTTGGGCACCTTTCAATGCCACCTGGTTATTTATTTTTGGATCCAGTCTAATTAAATTGTCGCCGTTTTGTTCCACTTCACTACTGCTTATTCGTGCGAGTAGCTATCCTCCAAAAGGAAGTTTTTTGTATGAAGAAACTGCGCTTTCAGCTAACAGACAATCAATCATCAATTTTCCTATTAATCGTACAATATTTTTGAATAATAAGTTTCCTTGGATACCTTGTTTATCCTGTGTTCTGACCTTCCGAATTAGTTTGAAAAGTTTGTCGACACTGTTTTATAGTATATGACACTAAACTAAGTTTCCATCTATATTATACACCATAACTTTTTTAACAATCTTGTATGAATAGAATGAAAAAAACATGTATCGATTTGCTGTATGAAAGATATATAAGATTAATATATTCTTTACGGGGAATATACACAAACAAAATTATTCCGAAAATATTTACTACTTAAATTTTAAAATAACTAAATTGCTTTAAACATCATCGATTTTTCGAATTAAAATTAGTGATATTTTGACTGGAAAAAACAATTTACCATTCTGATTATTTGGTATTTATCAAAGGAAGGAAATAGACTTTATCTCTACCTGATTCAATTAATTAGATTTCATTTTGCCCCTATTCGGTTCAGTTTGATTTGAAGTGATCCATTTGTCTCGGCAAAATGTGCCGGCTGCTCGCTGCTGGCCGTTGCCGGTAACCTGTTTGCTACTGGCGAGTGTACAACTTGTCAATATTAGTGAATAAACCTGCTATATTGTTGGTTTTATTTGCACTGTATTATACGAATTATTGAAAAATATTTTTAACAAACCATGATCTTTATTACTAATTTATTATTATTTAAGTCTTTAAAACAAATAAATTATTATTTTTGTTGGATCATTATTTCCATTGTATTGTCTTAAATTGTCTACACATTCACTTTTTTTTCAGGTTAATTTCAATAACTTAACATTTTTGCCAGATCAAGTGTAATTGTAAATTATTTTAAATTTAAATCTAATTTCTATTTTCGAAAATATTTTTTCCATTTAGTTTATTTCGATAATCTACTAATAATTATTAAATCTAATTCAGTGATAAATATTCTTATACATTAAATCAAGTATTATTTTATAAGAACTAATTGAATGCGAGTAAAATAAATTATAATAATTTAATTCAATTAACTTAAATGATTTTATGTTGACAGAGTGATAACCATGCCAATATATTATATCATTCATCATCTCTTAGATTTTTGGTTTTCTTACATTAATGAAAAAATAATGACCTATATTTGTACAAATAGTATAAAACTTATACTATCATTATTTGTACCGACCCATAGCGATTCAACATTATACTCATGAGAGACAGGTTCTGCTTTGGTTAAGAGTATGGGGCTGGAAAATATATGTTTTTATTATGCTCAGATAAAGTAAACCGCTTTAAGTTATCAATCAAAGATGCATCCAGATCTCTACGAATATGTGCTGGATCATGTAGTGCTGCAGCAATAGTTCCTTGAAGCTTTGAAAGTGGTTTGTTGACATCTCTCGGGTAGAGTCCAGTAGCTCTAAATCCTGCTTTGATGCATGGCTTGTTTTATGACATTTTCAACCACAGCTGATTTAGCTTGATTGGAAAAACCTCTTTTCGGATAGGTCCTGGTTTACGGGACTCTACTCGAAAATTTCCAATAATATTATTAGCCATTGAACCTTCATATGTCGAAATACAGTGACATCTAAAGGCTCCATTAAGTTAGCAGAGTTTTGTGATAGAGATGTGAAGTAGACATTGTGATGTTTAGCTTAACGGCCGACTTCATGGTAAGAAATGCGAAGCTAGATTGTCGGCAATAAGCAGCTTTGTTCCATCCAAGTTACGGATGTGATGAATGAAGACTTCCTTGAACCATCATATGTTTCGAAATGTTTCATATCAAACCAACCACTGTTTGTGTCACTATACCCCGTTTCATCCATCCATGATATAAATTCTTGGCCTTTTAGACCACATATGATGGAAGAAGAATGTCATCAGCACTGCAACATACCATGAAACTTATAGAAGCCTTGCTGTTTTGTGCAACATTCTCTACCATTTTTGTGCTACGCCCAACCATAATTAACTTACTCCCCGGATAGTCGGTGACAACTGTATAGAAAGTAGACTCCAATACTACACAATCTCCTCTTTCTCACACCCACACAAGCCTATTCTGCCACTCAATTATCAACATTAGAGAGGAAACTAAAAACCTGCCTAAGTAGACCTGTTTTACGGTATTGAATACTGTACAGTTTGTTAGTCCTAATTCTAATACATAAATGTAACGCGTATCACTTATAGAATTCTAATTAAGAAATTTTTATGAGAGTTGGTGTCCTGACAATCACATCGAATATTAAAATTATGTTCCATTGCTTATTAAAATAACGGAAAGGAAAATAGTTTTATTACAGTTACATCCGTGTTTTATTGTACAAAATCAATTATTTTACGTTAATTAATATTAAAATAGAAATATTTTTCAAATATTCAAAAGAATTTGAAAAATTCTAAATTGTTTATCGGTCAACTACCGGATATCGTTTCTGTGAATTGAAAGAATTTCTTACAATATCCAGCTTGAATCTGCATTTTTCTCAAAGATAAAATTTTTAAATGATCTTAAGAATTTAATAAAAACTGAAATTGAATTTATATTTTCCAAATTGTTCCATTATTTTATTTCGAATAATTTTAAACTAATTTGATTTACTGATAAATATTCATTGAAGATTCATCGGAAATTATCTTCATCGAGTATTTTGTGTCAAAATATATATGTTATCTTTGTCCAGAATATTTAGTCTTAATTATTTATTCTAATTAGGACCAACAAAGAAACTTGACTGGAATAATTTCCGTTGCATTTCTGTATTGGGTCGAGGACATTTTGGTAAAGTGATATTGTCTCAGTACAAAGCCAATGGCAAGTATTACGCCATTAAAGCACTAAAAAAAGCCGAAATTTTAGCTCGAAATGAGCTGGAAACATTAACCTCTGAAAAACGAATATTTCAAATAATTACCGAAGCTAAGCATCCATTCCTTGTTAATTTATTAGCCTGTTTCCAAGCACCGGTAAGAATAATTTTAGTCTAACTTATGCCAATATATAGAATCAAGAATTTAATTAAAATGTCTAAAATCTAAATTAACTGAATATAGGACCACGTTCTTTTCGTCATGGAGTACGCAAGAGGAGGTGATCTGATGATGCATATCCAAAAAGATATTTTCGATGAAACGAGAGCCGTATTTTATTCTGGTTGCATCGTTCTTGGTTTGGATTTTCTTCATTCGAGAAAAATCGTTTATCGGTATGTAATGTCGAACGTGAAACTAGGAAGCTCTGTTTATTCGATTCTTACAATTTTTCAGAGACTTGAAACTTGACAATCTTTTACTTGATGAATTCGGTTATGTTAAAATGGCAGATTTCGGTCTTTGTAAAGAAAACATGGGATATGGAGATCGAACTTCTACATTTTGTGGTACTCCTGAATTCTTGGCACCAGAAGTGTTGGTAGAACGTGATTACACGAGATCTGTTGATTGGTGGGGATTGGGAGTTTTGATTTATGAAATGTTGGTGGGAGAAGTGAGACAAATTTATCAGAATAGTTGTAGTATAATTAAGTGGAATATATCCAGTGCCCGTTTCCCGGTGATAATGAAGAAGAGATATTTGATTCAATTGTCAATCATGAAATTCATTATCCTCGTCATTTGTCAATGGAGTCGACATTGATTATGCGAAGATTAATGAGGAGAACTCCAGAAAACCGATTAGGTGCTAGCGAGAGGGATGCTGCAGATGTGAAAAAGCAACCATTCTTCCGTTCATTGGTGTTTGATGATTTACTCTCTCGAAAATTAAAACCTCCATTTATTCCGATTTTGGTAAGTGTTCCTTATAATTTTTACATTTATATATATTATTATATATTGAAT
>MQRK01149407.1:0-10653 GCA_001938485.1 Girardia tigrina | reverse complement strand
TATATATATATATATATATATATATATATATATATATTTTCAATGAATTTTCTGTAAGAAAATATATTTAATATTTTCGCAATTTGATGAACTTATTTTCTATTCGTTTAAAACAATTAGTTTTATAAAATCAAGGTTTACTCATCAATCTATATTGATTTGTACATAATTTGACTCAAAATTTACACATACAGTAGACTCCCGTAAAATGTGATTAGTATTATACGTGTTGTATGAAATCGCGTTGAACGAAGAAAAACTTGTATAACACAAATGATGTTTACATGTAAAAATGCATCGTAAAAAACGAGATATTAGTATTATGAGATATTTTATGAAATCGCGTTGAACAAACTCGCGTTATACGGGAGTCTACTGAACATAATAAATATCTGTTGAGTAAAATTAATATGAATGGTTTCTAAATTATCTTTTGTAATTTTGTCTTCCTTATATTTTAAACTTTAAATTTTCACAGAAATTGGTGATTGGTACTCATTGGACCACTCTGTATCTAGATTAACTATAAATTTTATCGATTGTTTAAACATTTTTTATTTTCTTTCTAGTGAAATATATGCAAAAAGCATATATTTATTACTTAAATATTAAATTTATAAACATAAACATTCTGAGTCAAATCAATGTTTTGTAGTAAATTTTCTAAAGTATTAATTGTAACTTCATTTTCAATATTCATGAGAAATACAATAATTTGATTGATTCTGGTTGGTGGACAAGGACGAATGATGATGAGTTGGTATATTTCTGTCTTATACGATCCATTTGTGCACAGATGTAATTTGCTATGAAATTGAAGATTGAAGTGAATCAACTCAATTAAAAAAATATTTTTTCAAATCACAGAAATTAGTTTATAAATAGTGTGTATGTTATAGATGAACACAAATATAACACATTTCTTTAACCGACCGAAAATTGATTTTAGATGAAAATAGTTTAAAATTTCTTGATAAAATGATTAAAGAAAAATAAGTTAAGATAAGGCAGATTTGTGATATATTTGTTAGAAAAGTAACTGCTGCCCAAAAACTAAATTTTTAAACCATATTTATAAATCAAAATATAATTTGGAGATAAAAAAAAGTTTGGTGTTATAGTAATAGTATAAATAATAATAATTTCTCAATTAATTTTTAGATTGTTTTTAAGAACCCTAGATATTTAAATAATAAAATGAATCATAAATAACGATTTCAATGAGCCATTATCGTAAACCAGTTTCAGAATTGTTAATTTTAGGTTTCGGAAAGTAATGCCAATTTTTAAGTATTAAATTAAATAAAAATGAAAACCATTATAATCTATACATTTAGCAAATAGAATTTCGGAGATGATAAATTGATTAAAGATGTTTTGAGGTGATTCTTGATTTTTGAAGATTTTTTTTCTGCAAAATTTATCTTTAATCATTTAATAATTTTTGTTAATCAATCATAGTATTGTCACTTTGAAAATCTTTTATATGATTTACATTGAACATTCAAATCGTATAGTACTAAATGTACTATACTTTTTAAATGATACAAAGAAAGTTCCAATTGTATGTTAATGTAAGTACTTAATGTGCATAGAAAGTCCTGATAATATATTTAAAAAGCATTTAAAGCATTCAATTTAATAGCATTCATATTTACAAATGTCACTAACATGTAATTATACATAGTCTACAGCTATATTAGTAACAACTTGGCAATGACTATTAATCGTGTTAGCTCATATATAAAATTTATCATGCCCTTCAATATGCGTGACAATGTAGCTGCACGCATCATCCTTCTCAGAAAATATTTTTTGTTGTCGGTGTTTTTTAATTATTTTATAAATTTAAACAACAATTTGTCGGACCGATTAAAACTTGGCTATTTTCCTAAGAAAAAGATCAAGTCTCTATGGAAGAATTACATGCTGTAAAATTTTATCGGCCTGTTGATTTTACATTTTAAAACTGTTTTTAACAAAGGTAACATAACGATGGGAATCAGTAGTTTCCCCTATGTGGGAGGGGAAGTTGTCCCTCCAGTCAGTATGGTAAAAAGGCCTTGATACAATAAAAAACGACTAATTAGTAATAACAATATTCATTTTTAAGCTGTTGTATGGAAATTTTCATCGCTTTAAAAGTAAATTAAACTTGTTAATTATACAACTACTTTGTTATTTTTCTATCTTCTAATACTAAAGCTCCCTTAATACATCAACGCTTAGATTAACATATTATTTCAAATTTTCATTTTCAAGGCCTACGAAAATTGGTCTCCAGACTTTCTGGACACCCTAAATATTACTGTTTTTTTATGATTGTCAAAGTTAACATTTTAATCAATATAGATTTTAATTTGTTTACCTTTTTTGTATACCTTAAGAATGGAAATCTGATTATTGATTATTTTTAAATAATTACCAAAAAATAAATCGATTATGAATTTGAAGTTCCTTACTTACTTTTTGATTATTTTAACAATATTGCGTCAATTCAATCACATTATACTATCACTCTATACTATTATCAGAGAGTTTACAATGGACACTGTTGAAATAAACTATTGATATTATTATTTTGGAACAAATAATGAATAATTTATTTTAAACGTTATATTTTTGTTGCTGAAAATTTAATGGTGAATTTCGATTTTTATGGTATTTAAGCATTCTCACTGAATAAGCAATGTATAATTAAAAAATAGCATATCGCTAAGCCTTGATTCTGATGAAATATAAATACATTCTCAGCTTAAGTTGGTTGAATTCATTTGTAACGTTTTACACGAGTCACTTGTAGGAACCATGATCTGTTTTATACATTGAGTTTACTTGGAAGTGGTTCAAAGTATTGAAATATATGTCATAGATGAACAACATGTTGATTTTTTATGACACCGGTTGTTATCACATTAATTTATCAGCATTTAATTGAATAATGTTCAATAAGCACTATACTCGTCAGACATTTATGTCGTCATAGATTGTGTTATTTGTTTACAGATATTTTATTGTTATGATCATGATAATGATGATATTTATCAATAATTCGCGATGTACTTTATCAAAATCGAAATCCATTTTCTTATTTAATATTCTTACGATTGATTTTTTTATAAACCAACTCTTGCTGATCATCCCAATATTAACCCTTATCAGTCGAATGGGAACTATAGTGACCAAAATCACAATTAGGAGCTTAATCAGTTGGCTAATATAGTGTTCCAGAAAAGATGTACATCCAATAATGGTCGAAAGGCCATTTTTCATAAGCCATCATTATTTTTTTCTTATAAAGATTACTTGATTTTATTGTTTATATTAAAGAAAGTTAATTCTGTCCTGACTGCAAACTTCAAAATTCTATTTCCGACAGCTAAGGGTTAAATCAATTGATTTTCTATAAATATTTGAGTTATTTGTCAGTGTGGAAATAAATTAATCATTTATTTCATAAGTTTGTGTTACAAATAATATTTCGAATGTATATTTCAGTTTCCCTTGAAACAAAATGCGTTTTGAAAGTTGACCAGAAACCAGTATTTGAGACATCATATCGTTTGATTAGTGATAATTGTTGGCAAGATTACACAGATTTACAACTTGACAGAGCTAAAGAATTAGAAGTTCAAGTATATTGCAGAAAGAACATTTCGGATAAATCTGGATCAAATACTAATGGATGGGTTCTAGCTGCATTTAGGTATTGAGCCGAAGTCTTAAAATAAACTACGATTTTCAAATTTATTTTAGCTATTTGAGATTAGAAGATTTTCTAGAGGGTGGTAGAAATAAATTCCCTCTTTCTCTTTGTCCAGAAGGCACAATTTTTGTCGATGTTACATTTAATAATCCTGTTTTTGGAAATAAGCTTAGAAGACAAAAAAGATTGTTTTCCAAGCGTAAAGGTTGATATATTTAATTTGAAGAACTTAAGTTTACGAAAACTACAATTATATTACAGGTCAGAATATTATGAGACCTGCTGAAATGAACATAGATCTCCCCCTGTGGAATCGATTTATAAGTAGCGGCAATGCAACCGTTTTACGAAAATATACAACCATTACAACTTCACCGACAACACCCAATATTGATGTAATAACATATAAATTCTCTTTCATAACACTAATAATTGTCAATTAGATGAATGCATATTCCAAGACAGTTCCTCGTCCTCCTAAAAAACCAGATATCGATATCGGTAAAACTACCAAAGAAATGCATGGGACACATATAACAGAGGACACAAAACCTCGTTATGAGAAAAATAAACAAGTATCAAATTGATTTCAGGAAAAAATAATGATTTTTAATGGATTTCAGCATGTATCATTGGAAGATTTGACTCGTAACTATCCCAGCGACCCTGTGATAGATAAAAAACCAGTAATATCAAATGCGACTGGGGACTATGCTTGTATGCAAATGTTTCCTACAAGTTAGTCTTGTCATCGATTTAATTTTATTGTCATATTTATTTTTATTATCATTGATTTATAATATGGTTTCGGGGCTATTCAAATTGGTATTGAAAGATCACGAAGAAACAATGAAATTTATACAAATTTATAATTGTATGATATAAACCAATTAGATTACTAATAACATCAAAAATATTGATAAATTTGTATTGCTTATTATTTGTTAACGAAATGTAAAAACAAATTGGAAATAAAATTTTCTTTCTATATAAATATGATTTTAGGGTCTTATTTGATTAAGGAATCTCTAACTGGCAGAATGAATTCAGATATCGAAATTAAAAAAATATCCTTGAGAATAATCGATTCATGATGTTGCTGGAAGTATTCTTTTTTATTGTCCTGTCAGTTCCGGCGCGTACGCAGGGGGATTATGGGGATAAATCCCCCCCCCACCAAAAAATTTAAATTATGATCTTAATTACTTCTAGAGTTTTTAAACTGCCTATTAATAAGAATAAGTTAAAATGTTTGAGTTATAATTTGTGAAATATCCGAAACAATTAATCACCTCATTCAGCAATATTGAACTTCAATGATGTCAAATCTCATGACATCACTAAAGTTCAAATTCCAGTGATTTCATATGTCATGACATCACCGGAATGTGCAATTGCAATGTAAATTTTAATTGCATCAACTGATCCCGGGGCATATTATATAATATTATATAATATTGCCTTAATATAAAAGGGGAAGAGTTCCAAGTTTAATTGGTTAGCAAACCCCGATCAATATTTTATATAATAAATTTTATTATCTATTTTACGTTCTTTACAATTAATATTTTTAAAATTTAAGAAAATCCTGAAAAATTTTAATTATGATCTTAATTGCGTATAAGTTTTGCACAGCTTAGAAATTTTGGATCTATTAAAAAATGGTCCCAATTTTTGGACTAATACAAAAGGACTCAGCATTTTTAAAAAAATATTATTATTTTGATTCCCATCATTGACTTGCTACATTTTTCCATTTTATCCCAATAAGATTCAATAGCCTGAGTATAGACACCAGTAACAGGGTCCACAAAGAATAAATTGTGGTTAACAGTTTGATATTGAATCCAGGCTGAGTCTATAAGTTGAATAGTTGTTCCCTCTCTACAAAGCCTTCGAATGATCGGTATTAATGTTTCGGCTTTATACGATCATGAACAATTTCCATGTATTTTTGACATGGTGTAAGTTTA
This sequence comes from Girardia tigrina, assembly GCA_001938485.1. Classification (NCBI taxonomy): domain Eukaryota; kingdom Metazoa; phylum Platyhelminthes; order Tricladida; family Dugesiidae; genus Girardia; species Girardia tigrina. The sequence goes on along the minus strand of MQRK01149407.1, from coordinate 4,974 downwards.
TATTCACAATTCCAAAAACCCATAATTTTTTCGGTAGTTTTCATCGATTTGCACAATTTTATCGGATTGCTATCAAAGTATCGAGCTGAAATACTCAAATTATCCGAAGTCTTTTTTACTGATTCTTCTTTGGAATATCTTAAGAGAACTTCCAAAAATGTTCTGAGGTCAATTTTATTTTCTTATAAAATACTACCTCGTCGGATGGATATCATTATTTTTATATTTGCTACAACCACGATTATAGCATCTAAACATATACTTATCCTTATGTTTTCACTTTTACAGAATTTTAATAATTCCTTAGGGGGATTACGCTATTAAACAAACCATAAAAATCACACTATAAAAATAGACCAAAAATTATACTAATAAAAAAACTGAACCAAAAACTTACACTGTTAAAACAATGGACCCAGAAATTACACTATTAAAAAAAGAACCCAGGTCCTTTTTTTAATGTCACAAAATTTTCTTCCTCAAAACATAAAACATGCTGCAGACAACGAAATCCTCCTATCTATAGAAGCCAGTAATGAACAATGGTCAAGTGATATTAGTGGTATTTCGATGGTATTATAAATTTTAAATCATTTCAATAATATTTAATTTAATTTTTAACTTTAAAATTAAAAACTCGCAAAAGAAAACAAATATTACGAAATACTATATCCCCCCACGAACGCTAATATTATTCTATCGGGAAAATGCAATTAAAATGTTTTAAAGAGTTAATTAACTTGATCAATTATCTAATTTTAGTTTGTCACAACGTTGTCAAATTAAATAAAGTTGTAACGATCTACATTAAAAACGTTTAGCCGGATGTTGTATTTAATTAATCTTTGAATTTATTAATAAAAATGCATAACAAAATTCAATTCTGGTAGATATGAACTCATATGAACCTTTGCAACAGTGGTAGGCAAACTTCCGTCTCTAGGCCAGATATGCCCAACTTAGTATTTCACTTGGGCACCTTTCAATGCCACCTGGTTATTTATTTTTGGATCCAGTCTAATTAAATTGTCGCCGTTTTGTTCCACTTCACTACTGCTTATTCGTGCGAGTAGCTATCCTCCAAAAGGAAGTTTTTTGTATGAAGAAACTGCGCTTTCAGCTAACAGACAATCAATCATCAATTTTCCTATTAATCGTACAATATTTTTGAATAATAAGTTTCCTTGGATACCTTGTTTATCCTGTGTTCTGACCTTCCGAATTAGTTTGAAAAGTTTGTCGACACTGTTTTATAGTATATGACACTAAACTAAGTTTCCATCTATATTATACACCATAACTTTTTTAACAATCTTGTATGAATAGAATGAAAAAAACATGTATCGATTTGCTGTATGAAAGATATATAAGATTAATATATTCTTTACGGGGAATATACACAAACAAAATTATTCCGAAAATATTTACTACTTAAATTTTAAAATAACTAAATTGCTTTAAACATCATCGATTTTTCGAATTAAAATTAGTGATATTTTGACTGGAAAAAACAATTTACCATTCTGATTATTTGGTATTTATCAAAGGAAGGAAATAGACTTTATCTCTACCTGATTCAATTAATTAGATTTCATTTTGCCCCTATTCGGTTCAGTTTGATTTGAAGTGATCCATTTGTCTCGGCAAAATGTGCCGGCTGCTCGCTGCTGGCCGTTGCCGGTAACCTGTTTGCTACTGGCGAGTGTACAACTTGTCAATATTAGTGAATAAACCTGCTATATTGTTGGTTTTATTTGCACTGTATTATACGAATTATTGAAAAATATTTTTAACAAACCATGATCTTTATTACTAATTTATTATTATTTAAGTCTTTAAAACAAATAAATTATTATTTTTGTTGGATCATTATTTCCATTGTATTGTCTTAAATTGTCTACACATTCACTTTTTTTTCAGGTTAATTTCAATAACTTAACATTTTTGCCAGATCAAGTGTAATTGTAAATTATTTTAAATTTAAATCTAATTTCTATTTTCGAAAATATTTTTTCCATTTAGTTTATTTCGATAATCTACTAATAATTATTAAATCTAATTCAGTGATAAATATTCTTATACATTAAATCAAGTATTATTTTATAAGAACTAATTGAATGCGAGTAAAATAAATTATAATAATTTAATTCAATTAACTTAAATGATTTTATGTTGACAGAGTGATAACCATGCCAATATATTATATCATTCATCATCTCTTAGATTTTTGGTTTTCTTACATTAATGAAAAAATAATGACCTATATTTGTACAAATAGTATAAAACTTATACTATCATTATTTGTACCGACCCATAGCGATTCAACATTATACTCATGAGAGACAGGTTCTGCTTTGGTTAAGAGTATGGGGCTGGAAAATATATGTTTTTATTATGCTCAGATAAAGTAAACCGCTTTAAGTTATCAATCAAAGATGCATCCAGATCTCTACGAATATGTGCTGGATCATGTAGTGCTGCAGCAATAGTTCCTTGAAGCTTTGAAAGTGGTTTGTTGACATCTCTCGGGTAGAGTCCAGTAGCTCTAAATCCTGCTTTGATGCATGGCTTGTTTTATGACATTTTCAACCACAGCTGATTTAGCTTGATTGGAAAAACCTCTTTTCGGATAGGTCCTGGTTTACGGGACTCTACTCGAAAATTTCCAATAATATTATTAGCCATTGAACCTTCATATGTCGAAATACAGTGACATCTAAAGGCTCCATTAAGTTAGCAGAGTTTTGTGATAGAGATGTGAAGTAGACATTGTGATGTTTAGCTTAACGGCCGACTTCATGGTAAGAAATGCGAAGCTAGATTGTCGGCAATAAGCAGCTTTGTTCCATCCAAGTTACGGATGTGATGAATGAAGACTTCCTTGAACCATCATATGTTTCGAAATGTTTCATATCAAACCAACCACTGTTTGTGTCACTATACCCCGTTTCATCCATCCATGATATAAATTCTTGGCCTTTTAGACCACATATGATGGAAGAAGAATGTCATCAGCACTGCAACATACCATGAAACTTATAGAAGCCTTGCTGTTTTGTGCAACATTCTCTACCATTTTTGTGCTACGCCCAACCATAATTAACTTACTCCCCGGATAGTCGGTGACAACTGTATAGAAAGTAGACTCCAATACTACACAATCTCCTCTTTCTCACACCCACACAAGCCTATTCTGCCACTCAATTATCAACATTAGAGAGGAAACTAAAAACCTGCCTAAGTAGACCTGTTTTACGGTATTGAATACTGTACAGTTTGTTAGTCCTAATTCTAATACATAAATGTAACGCGTATCACTTATAGAATTCTAATTAAGAAATTTTTATGAGAGTTGGTGTCCTGACAATCACATCGAATATTAAAATTATGTTCCATTGCTTATTAAAATAACGGAAAGGAAAATAGTTTTATTACAGTTACATCCGTGTTTTATTGTACAAAATCAATTATTTTACGTTAATTAATATTAAAATAGAAATATTTTTCAAATATTCAAAAGAATTTGAAAAATTCTAAATTGTTTATCGGTCAACTACCGGATATCGTTTCTGTGAATTGAAAGAATTTCTTACAATATCCAGCTTGAATCTGCATTTTTCTCAAAGATAAAATTTTTAAATGATCTTAAGAATTTAATAAAAACTGAAATTGAATTTATATTTTCCAAATTGTTCCATTATTTTATTTCGAATAATTTTAAACTAATTTGATTTACTGATAAATATTCATTGAAGATTCATCGGAAATTATCTTCATCGAGTATTTTGTGTCAAAATATATATGTTATCTTTGTCCAGAATATTTAGTCTTAATTATTTATTCTAATTAGGACCAACAAAGAAACTTGACTGGAATAATTTCCGTTGCATTTCTGTATTGGGTCGAGGACATTTTGGTAAAGTGATATTGTCTCAGTACAAAGCCAATGGCAAGTATTACGCCATTAAAGCACTAAAAAAAGCCGAAATTTTAGCTCGAAATGAGCTGGAAACATTAACCTCTGAAAAACGAATATTTCAAATAATTACCGAAGCTAAGCATCCATTCCTTGTTAATTTATTAGCCTGTTTCCAAGCACCGGTAAGAATAATTTTAGTCTAACTTATGCCAATATATAGAATCAAGAATTTAATTAAAATGTCTAAAATCTAAATTAACTGAATATAGGACCACGTTCTTTTCGTCATGGAGTACGCAAGAGGAGGTGATCTGATGATGCATATCCAAAAAGATATTTTCGATGAAACGAGAGCCGTATTTTATTCTGGTTGCATCGTTCTTGGTTTGGATTTTCTTCATTCGAGAAAAATCGTTTATCGGTATGTAATGTCGAACGTGAAACTAGGAAGCTCTGTTTATTCGATTCTTACAATTTTTCAGAGACTTGAAACTTGACAATCTTTTACTTGATGAATTCGGTTATGTTAAAATGGCAGATTTCGGTCTTTGTAAAGAAAACATGGGATATGGAGATCGAACTTCTACATTTTGTGGTACTCCTGAATTCTTGGCACCAGAAGTGTTGGTAGAACGTGATTACACGAGATCTGTTGATTGGTGGGGATTGGGAGTTTTGATTTATGAAATGTTGGTGGGAGAAGTGAGACAAATTTATCAGAATAGTTGTAGTATAATTAAGTGGAATATATCCAGTGCCCGTTTCCCGGTGATAATGAAGAAGAGATATTTGATTCAATTGTCAATCATGAAATTCATTATCCTCGTCATTTGTCAATGGAGTCGACATTGATTATGCGAAGATTAATGAGGAGAACTCCAGAAAACCGATTAGGTGCTAGCGAGAGGGATGCTGCAGATGTGAAAAAGCAACCATTCTTCCGTTCATTGGTGTTTGATGATTTACTCTCTCGAAAATTAAAACCTCCATTTATTCCGATTTTGGTAAGTGTTCCTTATAATTTTTACATTTATATATATTATTATATATTGAAT
>MQRK01149366.1:0-15315 GCA_001938485.1 Girardia tigrina | reverse complement strand
AGGTTAAAAAATATGCCCCAAAAAACGAAACATAATTGTACTTTTGGAATAAAAACACAATATAAATAATATGTAATAGTGTGATTATCTTAAAACTTGCCCCAAAAACCAAAATTTCCTCAGAAATCAAGGTGCCCCACCATAAAGAATGCCCCGGAAACGAGGGTGGACTGTATGGACTAATAATAATTTTTAAATTAAACGAAATACTCTTAATGGAAGAAGTTTTTATGTCTGAAAAATAAACTTTATATCATAAAGTTTATATCATTTCTAATGTTACCAGATTTCCATAATTTTTCTTGGAACTATTTTAATATATTATTATATTTATTTAAATTTTCAATTGTTCATTTTAAGGACCCATGCCCACATGTACGCGAGGGCTTCTTGAGGAAGCTTCACAAGGGTTTATTTACTCTACAGTTGCCACTGGATTATATGGCAATGTTTGCATTTGTTCCCCTGGTTTCGGTTTCCGAGTATTTAACAATGGCCAAAAATTATTTTTCAGCCAATGTGACGAGGAGACGTGAATTTCTGGATAGAAATCCGCATTATATGAATGATCCAAGTAATACGAATAATTGATTTGTTCTTTCATTTTTTTAAAATTGACTCACCAAGGAAAATATCTCTAAGCAATTGTGTCGAAATTTCTTTCCTTCAAAATGAGATTATGAAATAAATTTTGAAGGAAAGACCTGTTATTTTATCAACGCCTGTTATTTTTTTCTTTTTTTAATTTTTCTACGGGAATCTTTATTAACTTTTGTAATATTGAAAGAATGGTTTAGGATTTAGGCGACAGAAAGTGATTTATCAACTGGCTTAAAAATATGCTTATTAAAAGTATCCTTTAAGAAAACCTTTTTCGTATTTGAACATTTATACTTATAAAATTGATTCACAACATCATTTAACGGTTAGCGTCGTTACTTTTTAGGGAGATAGAAATGAGCATAAAACATCTGTTACTTAAGAAATCTTTTTAAAAAATATTGAATAGTTTGAAACAAAACAAAGATCTAAAATTAAAATTATACCAAGTCAAAATTCAAGAACAAATTTAACTTGTTTACAATTTGAGGCTTCTAATAGTGTTTTCATAACCGAAACAGTTTCTGTGACAATGGACACGATTGTGTAGTTCCAGTATATATCTATCCAGTCCTGGTTAGACACCCGGACATTTTCTTGTTATTCCACCTTATGAAACATTAAGAAACAGAAAGACAAGTTTATGTCAAACACAGATGAATTGAAAGCGATAGTGACAAGTTTTGTATGACAAAAAAGATTCAAGTTGGTTCTGAAGTGTCCTCTGATCTATAAGGAAAAGATTTTGATAGTTTATTAGTTTGGAACGAAAGTTTGCCAGTAAATTAACGTCTTATTAAAAGCCAAATCTTTACAATAACAAGGGGTCGTTTCGATTAATGTAATCACGAACACACAAAGCTGCATGAACATGGTCTAATTGTGTGCAATAAACTTCAGAGGTGGTGGTTTGGCTGCTCGGACTTTCTATTGGATAGGTCCAGATGGAATCCACCACAACATCACCTTTTTTGATGCGGATCAATTCGAGACGTCCGTTTTCAAACTTGATCTAGACTCAGCCTTTTGGTTTCCGGTTATTGTAGATAACCCACTTCTCTATCACACTTGAAAATCCGTTTGCAATCCACCACGACTCAATTCGTGCAATAGTCAAGAACAACAGTTAATTCGCTGAGTTTTTTGCATTTCGTTGAGTTCGTGCTGGATCTCTTGACCACTTTTTTTTTCTTCATTTTCTGAAGTTTTCAAAAAATGGTTGTATGGGAAGCTTGGAGTTCAGCGGCCAGTTCGCGCGTTGTTTGACTCAGATATGCTTTAATCGAACGGTGTAGCGTTCGTTTATCAATGGTTGTTGGGCGCCTGACAAAACTTTCAATCCAACCTAGTACTTTAAGGTCTTTTTAAGATATAATCATTTTAAATGTTTCGATGTCTCTTAACATCATTTTCAGGAAGTCTAAATTCTTTCAATCAAATAAAAAACTAGTAAATCAAAAAATAAAATTTTATATCCATTCTTTATGCAGACAAAACTCTACTTTACCAACAAAGATTTTAAAATTTAAAAAATTTTAAATTAAAAACACATTTAAAATCAATATAAACTACTTATAATTTATCAGTAGATATCTTGCAATCAATATTGTTCGGAAACTTCGAATTTTTCGTTTTTTTCCATTTTGGGCACTTAAAAAGTTTTTTCGATCAAATTTTTACATGATCATTTATTGTCATCGAGAATGAGTAAGTGTGCAAAGTTTGAAGAAAATTGGATTGAGTAAAAATCCTTCAAAAAGAGGTTTCTAAATCCATGGATACATATATACATATTTATATATTCTATCTAATTAAAACATGATCATAACTAATTAAAAGATAAAAAAAAACGATCATCAAAATTTATTGCCATTTATTTCGACAGGCGAAACTAGATAAATACTGATAAACTGACCTTTTTAATATTAAAATTGTGACACAAAACAAAAATTCACATAATTTATGGATAATTTTAGGGGTATTTAAATTTAATTTATAGAAAATGTTATATTACAATTCAGACCCAAACATAGTATAAAATGAGTTTTATTGAATTTTAATTTATAAAATTTGACAAAGATAATTTAATTAACCAAAAAATCATTTCTAAATCATGTAAAATAGTATGTTTAGCAGTAAATTCACCACTCCTATTGGTTTACGTTCCAATTTAGTTTACCAGTTTAAGTGTAATGAATGTGATGACACATTCATCGGGGAGAGATGTTGTTATCTCTGTAAACGAATCCAGAGAGTGAGAGATGCATTGTTCAACATAGAAAAATTGTTTAGATAATATAGTAGATTTATGTAATTTTAAAATTTTGTGTTCAAAATTTGATAATTACTGGGTCAGGGCGATGTGAAAAATTAATGTGCAAACAACATCTACTTTATTGCAAATATTTTAGTGATTATGAAATCATTACCTAAACAATCCTTCAATATACAAAGTTCAGTTTATCAGTATTGATCTAGTTTTTCCTGATGATGACGCTCGATCCATCAAAATTAATCGCAATAAATTTTGATGATCGTTTTTTTTGTCTTTTAAAGATAACTTGTCATTTCTTTTCAAATATTTATTCATAATAAAAAAATTACTTTCAAAGTTTAGGCAAGATATTTTCCAACAGAGATTAAGTTGATCTAAAAATCTTCTTTTATTAAAATTAATTTGGGTCAATTCATATTTTCCCTAAATAATTTCCATCAACAATCACAAGTACCATGGTTACCGTGACCAAGACACATAACCTATTATCTTGAGATTTCAATAATAAAGATATAATCTTGATCGGAGGTTATTCTAATAGAAATATTGTCTCAAAGATTAAATTCATCACAGTTGAGTAATTTGAAAAATTATTTTTCTTTCTGAAAACTTTGAAAGTGAAAACTTTGAAAGAACACTTTTTTCTATTTGTTTTCTTTCTTTTAATACTGTTGTTAAATCTCTTTCTTGATGATTTCCAGAACTGCTGTTTGCTGTGTTACCGGAATACGTTCTAACGTTCATAATTCACATGCTCGCTCACGACAATCACTGGTCGAATGTGGATGATCAATCGAGCATTTATCGAGTGAAACAGTCTCTTTGGTTTGTCATGGAACCGATTTTGAAGTTGAACGAAAACAGCAGTTTCATTCGTAAACTTCTTGAGAAAATTAAACATGCCCAAGATGCGGTAGATCCGACTAATGCTGATTTAAATGAGAAACTGTACATTTGTTGCGATATTGCTCTTGGTCTTCTGATTTCAAAACAAGCGACCTATGATTATAAAGAATATCCCGTAGAATTAAAACTGCCTAGAACGAGATATATACCTGCTCCTAACACGTTTTTCAATCCGGACTTTGCAAATATTCTTTTGAAAGACCCTCCACGAGTCAGGATCCAGTTCTCTCCCACACATAAATCTAAACAGATGATCATGAATTTCATGCCTACACCTCTCATTAAGGGGCATATGCTTCCCCCTGAAAGTAACAACAAAATTAATGATGAAGTCGATTCAGTATTGGCGAAACCGACACTCGTAACTACATCGAGCAAACCAAAGAAACATGTGACTAAAATAGTATTAGGAGTACCGGAAATCGAATCGGAAGTAGTCTCTATCCAAAATCCTCCTGTCGAACAGTTCTCAACTATTCAGAAAAAATCTCCGATTCGTAAATCTCCAACGAAACGTAAACTCAACACACGAAATGACTCCCCAGTTCCAGAACTCGAAGAATTCGAATCCAATCCAACTTCGATAACGAAACGCGGTCGGATCTGCAAACCAAATGTTCGAGTAATGAAAGACATGGTCAGTTTATCGAAGAAAGCCCCTGTTATCCCTGTACCAAGTCCAGTTCCTGAAAAACAGGAGAATTCTTTCGATACGAATATCGTTCTCGAGTCCACCATTTCCGTTAATCTCGAACGAATCCAACCGAGCGAATTATTCGAGAAATACGAAACACAAACGAAAAATGTCTCTGAGTCTCCTGATAACATAGACTCTAAAGCCTTGAAAAGAAAAAAGTCTAATATTAGAAAAATTGCTCCGAAATCTCCGGTATCTCCGAAATTCGTTAATGTTTTCAAAATCACAAGATCACAGGTAACACCTTCCAAATCTCCGAAGACTCCATCAAATACTCCACTGGAAAAAAAACGAAAACTCAATGATTCAAACAACATTACGCAAAAAACGATTTCCTCTCCAACCAAACGCACTCGACAATCATCGAACTCGACAATTCTCAATCAATTAACCAAACAAGTTCTCACCCGAAAAGCCTCATCTATCAGAGGAGTTGTACAGAAAAAGGAAAAAGGAAAGGAAAAAATCATAGAGAAAAAGAACGAAAAAGAAAAAATTAATGAAGATAAAGATAAGAAAAAAGACGAAAGAGAAAAAAATAACACGGAAGAACAGAATAAAGTTGATAAGAGCAAGAAATTGGATAGAAAAGTAAAGATTAAAGAAAAAGATCAAAAAGATAAGGACGAAAAAGATAGAAAGAAACAAAACAATCAAACGAAAAAAGACGAAAAAGTCAAGAAAAAGGAAGAGAATCAATCAGAAAAAGATAAAAAGGATAAAAACGGAAAAGAAAAGAATCAAACGGAAAAAGATAAAAAAGGAAAAAATGTAGTAAAGAAGAAAGATAAAGAATCGCCAAAGAGTCCTACTTCAAAATCGATTATTCTTCAAGCGGAATCGCCCACGAAAGTCTCTACTCCGCGGACGAGAAGCAGTCAGTCGAGTCAGGTGAACAGACGCGGAAGAAAATCGATTGAAATCAGTCAGAAGTCATCGAATGGGGAGATCGTGTCCCGGAGCAAAAGAGTGGCGAGCCGATTAGCCACTCACTCCCTGATGCTGATCAGGTCACCAAGAACCAGCAATAATCAATAATCAATTATCACAAAAAGAACAGAGATAAATAGAAATAAAATTATCGATTGTGTGTTGATTGAGTTTTGTAATATCCTTCAATTATTTATTATTTTCTGTGAGTGTGTGTGTGTGTGTCCGTATGCGCGCGCGTTGTCATCTCCTATTTATATATATAAATGTGTCTGTGTCGGATAATGATCACTGTAAAAATTGTCATTAAATAATTATTTTAATTATTTGATTTCTATGATTTATTTCAATCAATAATTGAATAATTTTTGTACCGCCTTTCACACGAATGACACGCGTTCCTTGATCCTCCTCCACTTCAGCGAATTGCAATGAACTAGTGTGATACAACACGTTATAATGTCGGATGTGCAGCAATAAAATGAGATGGACACATTAAGTATCAGAAAAAAGTAATCAGCACTTTTTTGGAATCGAGTCGCAGAAACGTTAATAAATCGATTTTTCGTATATATATGAAACCCATGTATTATATGTATGTAGTTTACCATCGAACAATACCTCATGAATCGCCTAATGTACCCCATCAACAATCACAAGTACCATGGTTAACATAACCAAGATACATAACCTTTTATATTACGTTGAGGAATAAGTTCCCNCCCGCCGTTTTTTGAATTTTTAATCAATTTAATATTTAATTCTTCGAGTCAAGACCGCGCTATTTCTACAAAAGATGCATTGAAAAACTTGTTGAACGTTGGGAAGAAGTCGGGAACAATGGCGGAGATTATATTTGTGATTAATTTGTAGTAACTTGTTAAAAAATAAAATTTTAATTTTTCAAAAAACGGCGGGAACTTATTCCTCAACCCAATATTATATTTAAAAACGACATGTAAAAAATCCTATTGTACTTAAAACGTGCATAGACATAACATCTGCATAATCATCTAATGTACCTGAGCCTAGGCATCAACTATCAAAAGTAGCTTGGTTACCGTAACCATGATACATAACCTTTTAATATTACATATAAAAATAATTGAAAACACCTTAGAAACCATCACCCTTGCCTTAAAAACCATGAAAAACACCTTAAAAATCATCGAAAACATGTAAAAACCAAAATTTAGTTCATCTGTAACAAGAGGTGCTTTTACGTCTGTTACTTCATATTCCGTTTGTTTTGATATAATCTCGGCAGCATATTTGCGTAACTCAGTCAAGTCGTCTTTCCCAGCAGATGAGACACAGCAATCGACAACCTGGGAAATGTTCAAACTACTACTTCTCTCGACCTCATCGCCAAAAAATTCTGAATAATCAACCAGATGATCAGTATGGTAAAGCGCGGCCTGAAACCAACTGTTACACCTTGTGATAATGGGCGTCGATAAAAGAGCATCAGGTTTACCTTTGTCGCACAGGAACTATCAAAACCTTGCCTAACGTGTAGAACATGCTGTGAAAGCTTTTTCAGACTGGCCACCAGTTTGTTGACAGCCGGAAACGAGTGTTGCCACACTTTACCAATGAGGTTGAGTATATGTGCATTGTAAGCAACTTGAACATCATTGAAGAGTTCACCCTTGAGGCTACTGTTTCACGCCTGGTACCTTTTTGCAAGCCGCATTGTTAGTAACAAATGCACTAATTTTTGAAAGTGGAATTTCAAATTTATACAATGTTTTTAAGACTGTCAGTTAAGCTATATTAAAGTTTGTTGATGACAGAATAATGCAATCGAGAAGAAATGCTCGCAGTTTATACTTCTCGTTTGGATCTATGGCATGGTCATTTTCCCTGGGGTAAATTCGTCATATTCCATAATTGTCATTTAAATAAAAATAGTCAAAACGCTTGTTTATATAATATTTGTTTTTCACAACAATTCTTATGTATCAACTGGAATTAATAGTACAAAACGTGATAAAAACAATAACCAAGAATATTTATTAGCAAAATAAAAGACTGCGAAATAATTATCTCAAATGAATCGAGAATTCACTCAAATCATCTGAGAAGTAATAAATTAAATGCACTAGTTTATGTTGAGTAAGAATACGGACAATGCCATAGCTGCTATAAAATGATATGTCGACCCTTGGAGGGTAAACAAAAACTATTGCCCTGTTTTCGCAGGCAATGAATTTCCAATCCTTGTTCTGGTTCAATTACACATCGAACAACTGAACCAACACAATAAATATCTCACAACATCTTCAGCAGATGAGGAAAGTTGCATTTGTCCACTTTGGCCAACTTCGTTTCACGGTACCACTGATGAAGAGCATGACGACTTTGCACCACCCCCCTATTAAATTATTTTCAAAAATATTATTAATACTGGCAAAAATTTTTCATTTTCTGTTACATTACGTTTTTGACAAATTCGTTAATTATTTTTTTGGCAAAAATTTTTAATTATATTTATTTTTTCAAAAAAATAGTAAAAATTTTTGATAATAGTTGTTTAAGAAGTTATTTTAAGAAACAATTTATTCTCAAAAAAAGTTATTTTTGAATAAAAAGTGCAATCGAAGAATTGATGGTTCGAAGAAATCGTTTCCGTAGAAAGTGTCGGATACCATTAATCAGTGACCTGAAGATGACGGCGATCCATCGAAATATATTTTAAAATAGAAGAATTTTGTTCTTAATTTCCTATACATTCGTTAATTAGGGTATTAATCGGGGTGTTAAAACAAGGAAGTTACCATAATTACTCAAAATTTTGGAGATAAACAACATTGGAATTTTCTAAAGAAGTAATTTGTGATCACTAGACTACCACTCCTCCCCGGCAATCCGTGGGAAAGCTTTAAAAATAAATAACTCTCGAATATAAGTCAGCGTTTTCTGCACAACATCGTTCTTCTCAACAACAACATCAAAAACTTTTGTCGCAGTTTGTCTCAGTTTAATATTGATATAAAACGATTTTTCGTCTCCTAAGACAAAATTGGTTTAATCTGGATAAACCAGCAATACCACCAAGAAGATGTCATTTAATATCAATTACTTCCCAGAAATATAAAAATTATAGACCGAATTTATTGTGGGATACTCCATTGACTTCAGGAAGCGATTCCACTAGAACAACGAAATTAAGTGATTTTGCCACACTATAATGTTCGACCTCACACTGCAAAAGTTCCTTACTTTAGTTTTCAAGAGCTCAGATGAAATATTTTGTAGCATCTGGGGAACGAATATGATCTTGTACCAAATGAAGAACTAAAAGGGGCTTCACAAATTCTTCGTTCAAAAATAAATCTATATAAATGTTTATCTTGTATGCCTTTAAAATTAATATTTAAAACGTGTACAAACACTTATGCAAAAACTTTATGCATATTTATTGTTTAAAAAATTAGTATGAATTTGTATGCGTGAAAGTTTATAATTAACTTATATTCCAAGTGACCCTCTCGCTGGTCTCTATTCGCCTCATCTTAGCCCGAAACTTCATTCGTAAACCAGTAACTATAACCAAGTAAATTTTAAAAATGAATATTACAGTCATTGCAAAAATTTGGAGTTCATATAGGTATAATTATAACTTCTCATAAGAGATTCCTGACTGAAAAGTAAATATATAACATAGTAAATATATAAATAATACATTAAGTATATGTTCGAAACAATGTCTAAATTTGAGTCTATTATGTATTACTAAGTTATTTTAGAAAATTTATATTAAAGCAATAACGTTAATAATATTGATAAATTTAAATTTGAAATTAATTGATTTAATATATTTAGTCATTAATATATTTATTATTTGCCTTGACAAAATGGTCGACAGTTTTCGTGCAGCTCTACAGTGTCCAAATAAAATCAGTATCGTTTTCTAGTTTTAATTTTATATTTGATTTCTTTAAATAATTTTGTTATTTAATTCACATTGAATTTTATTCACTCAGAATAGATTTATTTTAATTTAAAATTAAATCATAGCGTATTTTTCGAATTTTTTACTTGAAAGGAAAAGTAGTCATTAAGAGAAGGAAAGTGTATGCAGAGTTATATACGACTAAGATTTTTGTGATTCTCACTATGAAAGTAGAATGACTAAAGGTTTGTTATGTAGTTCTTGGTCTCTGTCTTAAACATGTGGGACAGCTGATGTTAGTTGAGATATGTTCACTAAGCTTATCATAAAAAAATGCTTACTCGAAATAGTTTCTAGAGAGTTAAATAATCTTCCGTTTTCATAATTAATATTTATTATTTATATTAAAAAATGGTGGCGACTTTAGGTCCAAATAAAAATCAGTATTGCTTATGTAATTTTAATTTTATATTTGATTTTTACAATAATTGTAGGTCTTTAATTTACACTGATATTAGTGCACTTAAAATAGACTTTGAAAATTTAAAATTAAACCAAATTGATTTTTTACTGCATTTAGATTTTTAATTGAGAGGTTAGTTAGTCATTTTAAGAGATAGATTGGAACGACTTTTATACAACCCCCACGAAAATTAAAAAATAAATAGGAGCTTACATTTTACTGATCATTTGGATTTCAAAGTTCCATATGTCATCTTCAACCATTTCTAAAATATATCCACCTAAAAATCTGTATTTATGAATACAGGCTAGTTATTTATTTTTCGGTTTCTGTTTTCCACTTATGCCAAACTGATACTAATTGAGATAATTTAACATTTTTAGCATTTTTTTTCAAAATCATTTCCAGAGAAATGGTTTCACTTATAATTTTTCACCATTTAATTGCGTATTTTTATATAAATAAATATCTTAAATATTTTTATATAAATAAATATCGAAAATACAACATAAACACGAATCAGAATTTCCAGCTGATTGATTAAAGTTTATTTTAAAAAGAAAGATTTTGAAAAAAATCAAATTATCTATTCTTCTTTCCATTCTTTTTATTATGGAATTTAGAAACCTATTTTTGAAGGCTTTTTACTCATCAATTTTCTCCAATCTTTGCACACTTGTTCATTTTCAATGACAATAATTGATAATGTGAAAATTTGATAAAAAAACTTTTTAATGGCTCTGAATTGGAACAAAACGGCCAAATCGGAGTTCCTGAACAATAGTAGTATGAATAGATCTACTTATAAATTTTAAGTGGTGTATATTAAACAATAAAATATATTGTAAAATAAATAAAGTCTAGTAAAAAGATATAAAGTTTACCTAGTAAATCAAATAAACATTTTTAAATCCATGTTTTATATGGTTAAAACTCTACTTGGCCAACAACATTTTAAAATTTTTATTGCTTCTTTTAAATATTTTTTAATCGAAATTTCTATAAATTAAAAAATAAGGTTATTACGGAAACGAGCTAATGAGTCAAAGATCGTCACTAACTCGTCTACGCAATCTCGTATTTAGTACAATAAATAAAATAAAGAAAATATAAATGATCAAATAAAAACCATATCCCGTTGAATTCGATAACTTCAAACGACTTTGTTTTTAGTGCTTCTGCCAATACTTCTTCTTGGTTGTCTTTGATATCACTGATTTTGATGACTGGTGAAAAACTGATTTCGTTGATGTCTGTTCTTGAGAAAAAATCTGCTACCACATTTGATTTTCCGGCGATGTATTTGATTTTGCAGTCGAAATGTGAGATACAGTTGATTTGTCTTTGTTGTTTCGGGCTCGGGTTTTTCATCTCTAAGGCATGTACTAGAGGCTTGTGGTCCGTAAAGATGTCGAACTGTCGGTTTTCAATTAAGTTTTTGAAATGTTTGATTGAATCGTAGATTGCCAGTAATTCTCTGTCATAGGTTGAATATCTTTGTTCTTGTGATTTTAATTTTCTTGAGTGGAAACCGATTGTAGATGATTTCCTTCTATTGATTGCTCTAGTACTGCTCCGATTGCTGTTGCTGAAGCGTCGGTAGTTAATTTTAATTCTGAGCCTTCTTGTAGCATCGATAATGATGTTATTTTATTTAGGTTTGTTTTTATCTCTTCGAACATTTTTTCTGTTTGTTCAGTCCATGTAATTTTGTCATTTTTCGTTTTGTTTTTTAATAAATTGGACAGTGGTGCTAATATTTCAGAACATCTTGGTAAGCACTGGTGATAGAAATTCATCATTCCAATGAATCTGCGGATTTCTCTGGCTGTTGTTGGTTTTTGAATGTTTAACATGTTTTTGATTTTTTCGTCGATTGGTTTTATTTGATTTTTGCTTATTTTGTAGCCTAGAAATTTGATTTCTTTGGTTAAAAATTCGCATTTTTCAAGATTTATTTTGAAACCGTTTGCTGTTAGTTTTTGAACCACTTTTTCTATGTGCTGTAAATGTTCTGATTCGTTTGCGCTCCCGTTTAATATATCGTATAGATATACTACTGCGTATGTTTCTTGCATGAAGATGTTGTCCATTATTCTTTGAAACGTTGCGGCGGCGTTTTTGAGACCGAAAGGCATTTTGTTGAATTCATAGAGTCCGAATGGTGTTATGATTGCGGTCTTCTTGATGTGATCTTTGTGCATAGGGATTTGGTAATAAGCCTTTGGGAGGTCGATTTTTGAGAATATTGTTGCTTTGTTCAATCTGGTTGTGAGATCTTTGATCAGTGGTACTGGATATGAGTCGCTTTTCGTGATGTTGTTTAGTTTGCGGTAGTCTCCGCAACATCGCCATTCGCCATTGTTCTTTTTTTTCATCATCAGATGAGATGACCACTCTGAATTGGAGTGACTGATGATCTTGTTATCTAGAAGGTCCTTGAAAATACGGGAGGTAGTTGTCTTGCTTTAGCGTGTGTTGGTGGTCCTTCAGTGAAAATCTCATGTTCAGTTTTGATTTTGTTATCTTCGAACTTTGCTTTTTCGTAGTTTTCTAAGTAGTTTTTAAGGATCTCTTTTAGCTTAAAGTTTTCCAATTTTTCAATGAAATTATTCTCTGGTGAATTCTTAGTTTTGTTTTCGTCGACTTCTTTGCTAATGTTGTTTATTTTTGGTTCCTCATTTTTATATTTTGTATTTGAATCGTTATTTTGTCTAATCTTTTTTCTTTTATTCTTTTTTAAGATTGAGTTTCAGAAAGTCGTTATTTTTGTTTTTGGAATGTAATTGAAGTTTTTGATTTTCGTCAGATTTTCTTTGATATTGATGTAGTTGTTGTGATTTTCTTTTTTTTCTGTCCATTAAACATTTATTTTTGCAGTAAATTAATAAGTCATAATGTATTAAGAAATCTGCGCCTAGAATTGCTCTGGGAACATTTGCTATTGTGAATTCCCATTTGTATATTTTATTATTAAAAATGAATTCTAGGGTTCTTTTCCCGAAAGTTTCGATTTCAGATTTGTTGGCTGCGTATAATTTCGAATAATTTGCTTTTTGTGGACTGAAATTGTAGTGAACTGGTAACACGGAAACAACTGAACCTGAATCAACGAGGAAATTGAAACGAAAATTAATTGGTTGCACAGAGAATATATTGTACACGTCATCTAGTCTTGGTGCGCGATTAGTTGACTTTCTGTGTTTAAATTTTTCCGGGAAAATTGGCATGGTTGGTTGCATTTGTAAGCCGAGTTTCCGAATTTTTTGTGATAGTAACACCAATTGTTTTTGTACGTTTTGCGTTCCATTTCGGTTGGTCTTTTCCTGTTTGGTGCTTTCTCGTACTTGAAGTATCTTTTTGTTTCATTCTCTCTTTTGAACTCCAGGTTAGAGCTGTTTGTTTTTTGAGTTAGTTTTAATTCGGAGATTTCTGTATTTAATTTTTCAATTTTGTTTAATAGTAGTTTGATCATGTCATTTTCTGTTTCTTGTTCTCTTTTTTTATTCTGGATTTTGTATATAGTTGGGTTTTCGTTGAGATTTATTTGGTCAGCAAGTTTTCCGAGCTCGTCGAGGACTGTTTCTTTGCTGGCTAGGAGTATTTGTTTGGTATTGGTTGGTAGCAGTCTATAAAAGAAATATTTGACCAATTGTATGTTGACTGTGCCTTCTTCGTCTTTTAATTTGTTTTTAAGGTCATTTATGATTTCTGAGGGTTTTCTGTCACCGAGCGTTGGGTCCATGAAACACTCGTTTAATATTTGTTCTTGGTTTTTGGGGTAGAGTTGTTCTAACCAATTTTCTAGGTCTTTGAGTGGTTCAATTGATTTGGATATTTCATATAGTTTTTCATTTAGTTTCAGTAATATTTCATTTGGTAATTGGTTGATTATGTATGTTGCTATTGTTCTTTTATCTGTGATGTTATTAAATTTTAGTAAGTTTTTGCATGTAATAAACCACTGTGACGGTGATTTCCTGTTGTCAAGGGTAAAGTTTGGTAATTTTAGATTTGTTTTCTCTACTACTGTGTTTTTTGTTACTTTTTTGTTTGTTTTGTTTGACATTTGTGTGATGTGTTTATGATTGGGTATGAATTGTTGTTTTATAGTGAGGCGGGACTTTGTTTTGTTCTGACACCAACGTATTACGGAAATGAGTCCAAAGATCGTCACTAACTCGTCTATGTAATCTCGTATTTAGTACAATAAATAAAATAAAGAAAATATAAATGATCAAATAAAAACTATAAATGTATGCAACAATTAACGAAAAGAGAGGCGAATATAGTACAAGAATTGTTAGATCACAAAGGGATACGAGAGGTAGGGCAAAATAAATAAATGTCACAATGATATGTATAGTTAAAAATGATAATTGTTACTTTTGATTCGACCCACGAAATGATCTCCCGGTAGTGATGGGGGTAATATCGCTGGCCAGATTAGGCGATGGATTGTTTCTTCGATGATTTTGTGTTCTGTTTTGCCGCTAAACCGGAAGGGTTATACCAAAGGTTCGAATGTCTCAGTATCCGATATTGGTCGAGATGAATTAATCAATTCACTGACAGTGATTCGGTACGGAAAATTTTGTTTTGTCAATCAACAATTGTTGAAAGAGTCCGACAAACAATAGTCGCCGATTTCAATATAATTGAAATTTTAATTGTGATCGTTTTATCGATCAATCAATTTCATATATTGTTATGAGCAATAATAATAATCTTGTAATATTAATACTAAAATTAATATTAATATTATTAAACAATTTTTTCAGGAAACTAAAAAAATGATAAAAAAAATAATAAAATAAGCGACCGTGACCTTAGAAATATTTACAACCAATCGGTAGTTTGAAACATCGGTCACTACAATGTGATCATACAAAGACGACACACATGTTACAGTCCTTCTCGTATCAAGATCAAAGTCTATTATCAAATAAAAAAACAAAAACTTTCATTATTAAAAAAAACTTTCATGTTTCTTTTATTCACCTTCGCGTGTAACTCCCTCACGTTTGGATGAAATATAAAACAACACGCAAAAAAAACACGTACGGGGTAAAATAAAAAGAAACAATAATTGCAGGCAAAAGAAAAAAAGGAAAATTATTATTACAGACCAAAAATAAAAACACACGCGCTCATCATTCAGGTGGCATGGAGCGTCGGTCAAAAATCAAAGTCCGCAACAAAGGTAATAAGAAATATTAAAAAAAATGATAAAAAATTTTCTTTTGAAATGATTCAAACGCTCAACTATCATCTTCACATGAGAAAAAATTATTCGTGAAAATACTAACACATACACCTCGTTCATTGTAAAATGTATGCAGAATTGAAAATTGGGCTAATCTTTAGGAATCCCCCTGGATAATTCCAAGAAAAATGAAATTATTACCTTTTCCTATTAATTTTTCGTTCTACAGTAAACCCCACATATAGTCACATTGAAGGGACTGGCATTTTTATGTGACTATAAGCGGGGGTGATTTTAAACGAAATAATAATTTATTGATAAATTTATTTAGAAAAAATAT
>MQRK01149363.1:0-10838 GCA_001938485.1 Girardia tigrina | reverse complement strand
AAAATAACAAAGTTTTATTTTAATAAAAGCAAGTTTTATTTCAAAATAATTTTTTTGTACGTATTAATTAATATTATTGATTTTTTTCATAAAGTTAAATTATAGCATATGCGGTTTATTTAGAGCCGTAAATGTTTTAAAATATTGTATTGCCATCGGAAGCAAGCCTGTATAAAAAATCAGCTCAATTGGATGACTGAAAGTGGTCGAAAAATCAATCGCAAGATTTGTTCCAGACAAGAAAGCAAGCTAATAAAAACGTGGTAAAAAATAGGCAGGATTGTTTTGTATTAAGTTGCCCGGGATGTATATATATAATTTGGTTTGAAAAATTTAATATTTGAAAGACCGGATAAAAACTATATGTTGATTATAATATATTAAATGAACAAAGTTGCTATTTATGTTATTTTCTATACATTAATAAGTGAGTTTACAGATTAATTATTAATCCGTCAGTTTATTTAACGTTTTAATATATATAAAAATCGCCGCTAGTTATTAGATCGCCTTAACATAATTATAATCTTTTTCTCAATATCCTTTCTCAGATTAAGTTATAATTACAAATTACAAATTAAAAACACACTAATATTTTTCCAAATTTAACCAAATTTGAACTGAATATTATTCAGACTGTCATAAATACTGTGTTAAAATTTCAAAGCATAAAATTAAAAAAATGTAAAATTTTGTTTTATTAAATTATTGAAATTTTAAAAGTGCAGCGAATTCAAATCAAGCGGTTTTTAACAATGGAACCAAATAAATGTTTCCAACGTTTTTTTGTTCTAACTCAAAGTAAAAGAGGATTCTCTGCTTCAGAAATTCTTCAGCAACTTCAGCAGGCATGGGAAGACGCAAATCACCCAGCACTGAAAACTATTCAACAATGGTTGACTGATTTTAAAAAAGTAAAGCGGACGTCCTTCGACTATTCACCGAGAAGTGGCAGGCGGTCATTAATAGACGATGAAAAGATTAAAGCAGTCAAAGAAGCGATTAATGAAGTTCCAAATGCGTCTTTGCGTTATATTGAAAATGAAATTTCTTTAGGCAAAAATACAGTCTACAAAATTTTGCGTGAAAAGCTTCATTACATTTGCTCTGTTTGAGTTCCTCATGAACTTTCTGCTGCTAATAAACAACAACGCTTTAACACTGCAAAGCATATACGCCATGTAATTTCACAGATGGGTGATGAAGCATATTCCAACATAGCGATTGAGGGTGAGACATGGGTCTTTTTCCAAGGTAGAGGAAAGAAAGAAGATCACAAAGTTTGGATTCCTTCTAATGTTGTTCCACCAAAAGTGATAAAGCCATCGCCAATGACTGATAAAAAATCTCTTGTTTTCGTAACCTTTACCTGCAACAAACGTTTTAATGTAAAAGCACTGCTATATGGTACCAAGATTGATTCCGAGGTGTATGTGAACTTTGTTCATGACACCGGTGAAAAATGACGGAAACTTAGATCTAACAGCATCAAGCTAAAGGAACTTAAGTGGTTACATGATAATGCAAGATCTCATTCTAGCAAAGAAACAACTCTTTTTTTGAAAGAAGAAATATTAAAAAAAATTATCAATCGCCCTTTAGTCCAGATTTTAATCGTGACAGATTCTTGTTTTGAAACATGAAGAAAAGTTTTAAAAATCATGTTTTCAAATCACATGAAGAAATTGAAGAAGCTTGTAAATTCTTTTTTAATTCTTTATTAACAGAAACATTAAAAAATCAACTAGATAAACGTTTTAACTATTATCAGTTGGTTATTGACAACAATGGTAAATATGTTGTTGCTCAAGAAATTTTTAAAATATTTTTTTAAATAAATTTTTTAATTCACTGCATCTAATTTTTTTGTTGGTTAATAATATTATTTTTTTGGTAAGTTTCAAATTTTATACTTTGAAATTTTAACACAGTATTTATGACAGTCTGAATAATATTCAGTTCAAATTTGGTAAAATATTAGTGTGTTTTTAAAGGCCACCAGAGGACTTTTGGGACAGTTTAAGTATTTGTAAAATTAATTTTAAACTGAATAAATCAATTTTTTTTAAATGACATATTTTAAAAACGAAATCATTGAAAATAATTTAAACATCAAAAATGAAAATGTGTTCGAATAATTACTATCAAAAATATTATTATTTTGGCTAGATGTCTAATTATGAAAGCTTTTTGAGAGTTATTCCTAAGACAATTCAAACTGTCATAAAAATAAATATTAAATCAAAAAAATTTTTATATCCATTCTTTATGCTGGTAGAACTCTATTTGGCCAAGAAAAAATTTTTGTTATCTTTTGTAGTAAGAAAAATTACTATTACATTTACTTATTTATCTTCACTTTTTTTGCGTAATATAAACTACTTGTAATTTATAAGTAGATCTTTTTTATATTAATATTTTTCAAGAACTTCGATTTGGACGTTTCTTTCCCTTTCGGGGACCTTGGAAATTTTTGATCAAATTTTCACGTATTCATTTATTATTAGCGAGAATGAGTAAGTGTACAAAGTTAGGAAAAAATTAATTGAGTAAAAAGCCTTCAAAAATAGGTTTCTAAATTACATGGACACACACACATACATAAATATGTAGAAAGTTAGTTAATAAAAAGAATGGATAAATGTGGAAAATCGTATGGGTGTTTCTTAGGTTCGATATCAAAATTTGTATTCATTACACTAAAATCAATTAATAAAACACAATATGATATTATTCAAACAAATTTTTCAGTTACAATTTTTCTTTTACACAAACTTTTTGTGTATAAAGATAATATTATAATATTATGCGTACTTAATTTATTATTTCTTTATTTTTTGGAATTTACATAATTAATTTTATAACATCTCTTTTATAAAAATTTTATTCTTTAAAGATTTTCTTAAAACTCTTATTTCATTTTTTAAAAAACATCTTCATATCAGAATTATTTCATTTATAAAGTTTCAATTTAATAGTTAAACATATTTTTTGAAAAATCGTAAACTAGTTTTTTTATTTTGATTTTTGATCTTCTACAATTCGCATTTTTAAATTAATGTTTAAGTAATAAAATTTTTATTTTTTAATCTTTTTAACGTGAAATTTTCTAATATTTTAAAACATATTTTTTAACATTTTAGATATTAAAATTCAAAATTTTATGCAAGCTTCCCAAAAGCCTCACAGTGTTCTTTATAAAAATAATGATGTTTAAATTATTATTCCGAAAATAGAAATATTGAAAACAAGTTTACAATTTTCCAAAGTCATGCTGTGCGGAATATTTTTGAATGAAGTTTATTGTGTTGTTTTAGGATTGTGTTTCTCCCACCAAGATGGAAGATTGATATCTTAAATATTTTAAAACTTCGGATTATTTAATCAATTATTAAAATTTAAACAACTAATTTTAAAATTAAATTAATATTTCATAAATAATACTAATAATAATACTAATAATACTAAATAATACTAATAATAATAATTTTCTTCAAATAAATAAAGTTTATTTTTAATTTAAAGTATAAATTATTTTTGTAATAATTAAATTGTAATTTAAATTTGTTAGTATGAGAAGTATTTGTGACATCAATATCAGAATTTATTTTACTCAAATTATATCTATATTATAAAACTACTTTCAAACAAATTTTCCAACTATTTTCCTAATTAATAATTAATCAGCTGATTTCTATTTTCAAATAATTTTTCAAAAAAATTATAATTTTAATCTAGTCAAAACAACATTCAACTTTTTAAAATTTTTAAACAAAAATATTTGTCAAAATGATTTTACATACCCTGTTTTATGATTATAAGGTACAACTGCTTACTCAGGTGCCACCTTATTAAATTTTTTTGGAACCTGAAATTTTATGTTTTTTCTTCTTAGGTACCATTTTCTTCTAAGGTGCCATCTTATTATATGTTTTTATACTTTTTTAAATTTTTTAATAAATTTTTTTAATAATGTTTTTTTATGCTTTTTTTAAAAATTTTATTTTTAAATGAAAATTAGTTTTAATTTACCATAAAATGGGGTACTCTAAAAATGTAAAGTGCAAAGCAAAGGACTTATACATTACAATTTAAACTTTAATTACGCTCTAAATTCTTCACATTCAAAGGCAGCTGAACATTTCAAAGTGCATCGCAATCAAATTCAACGATGGAAGAACGAGAAGGATCTCATGGAAGCCAAAGAAAATAAGAAAGCAAAAGTTGCGAAGAGAATTCGATCGATTAAATGGCCAGAATTGGAAGTACAATTAAAAGAATGGGTGCTGAAACAAAGAAAAGGATATGTTGTTTCCGGAACATCTATTTTAAGTGAAGCTAGAGGAATGGCTGTGCGAATGAAAATTAAAGATTTTAAAGGTTCTACATTTTGGATTAGTAGCTTCGTGAAGAGAAATAGACTTATCGTGCCTTCAGTAAGTTCAGTTGGTCAGAAATTTCCTGATGAATGGGAACAGCAAATGATAAATTTTGTGGATTTTTTTTCCAAAAAAGAAGCATATTCTCTTCAACACATTGGTAACATGGACGAAGTTCCTGTAACGTTTGATATGCCATCAAAATTTACTGTTGACCAAAAAAGATTCTTCTGATGTTCGCGTGGCAACAACTGGTGCTGAAAAATCTGGATGTGAAAAATCTTATTTGTTACTGCTGATGGCTATAAATTGCCCGCATATGTCATTTTCCGCTGTAAAACAATACCAAAAAGATCGTTTCCACAAAATGTTATCGTATCAGCTAAGGAAAAATCTTGCATGACATCCAGTGAAACTCTTCTGTGGTTTGAAAAAGTATGGTAGAGAAGAAAAATGGCAATTTTTAATCCAAAATTACTTCTTATGCTAGATTCTGCTCCTGGACATCGAACTGCTGAAGTCAAATCGAAAGTTGTTGCAAATGAAACCTTAATGACCATGATTCCAGGTGGATTAACGAAAAAATTACAAGTTTTGGATATCAGTGTCAACAAATCATTTAGAGCTCATTTACGTCGTCATTGGGAAAATTGGATGATTAATGGTTATAAGTAATATACGAAATCAGAAAATTTGAAGAGAACTTCATGCGAAGAGATTTGTCAATGTATATCAGAGTCGTGGGATTCAGTTCCAGTTTCTGCAATCAAAAATGGCTTCAAGAAGACCACAATCAATTTTTATTCGATTGAACACGAAGACGTCGAAGATGTAGTTATTGAGGAAAGCGATGAATAATCTGAAGAATCTAAAAATGAGGTAGATGAAGATAAAGTTATTCATGAGCAGCTCATTGATATTTTGTTGGATGAAAATAATTTTGGTGGCGAAGATGAAGATTATGCTGATTAAAAAATATAATTGAAAAAGATGGAATTTTTTTTAATTTTTGTTTCGTTTTACTAATGTACCACTTATAACTAAGGTTCCACTGTTTACTAAGGTGCCACCATATAACCATAAAACAGGGTATATTAAATTTTTTTTAAAAAATATTTAATGTTTAAATATGTTTTTTATTTAATCTTTTTATCCTGTTTTTATAATTTTGTTTTTCAACTGAAATCTTATGTGCTGTTTTTTTTAATTTTGCATTTTTTTTAAAACCATTATTAATATTTTATTATTTTAGAAATTTTGAAAATACGTTATATTTAATATTCAATCTTTTATTTTTTAAATATCTAACCGTTTATCATATCATTAAATTAATTCAAAATTAGAAAATATATTTTAACAAATATTAATAAAATTTTTTAATAAAGAATGTTTTTTAATTAAGAATGTTTTTTTAAAGAATGTTTTTTAAATTCAAATTAATTTTTAAAATTTTCAATATGATTTTAAATCAAAATAATCTTTTTTAAAACTATTTAAATTTTGATCAGCGAACCAAAAATTAATTACCTCCTCATAGTTCGAATAATAAGACGTTAAAGAATATCATTAAAAAATCATCAATCAAGAAGGATGACGAACTAGGAGCTAAGTTTTACGGAGAATTGTTCTAGTGGCAATTCAAATTGTGATGCAAATAAATGTAAGGAACACTCAATTAATGTTCTTAATACGTGCATTAACTTTATTGATGTTATGACAAAATATAAATGAAAATAAAATTTATAAATATAAATATATTTGATTTTTAAATAAAACAATAATAACTATTATAATTGTAAATAAATATGTACAAATGCAAATATTTATTTCCTTCAAATAATTAAAAATTATTATTGATTTAAAAATATATTATTCAGTAGTATATATATATCTTCTTATCTTATAAAAGCCCAAGTCACTGCTTCACTAACGCTCATATTATCTACTTACAATTGTAATTAGATAATTATTAAATTAAATTTAATTAAGATGTTTGTAATTTGATTATTTTTACAAACCGATTAGTTTTCTCTATCGTCATATATTAATTATTATTGACAGTAAATGATTCATTATTATTTTATTGATATGATACATTTGAATGGTATTTTCGTTATGTAAAATGATTAACGGAATACTGAAAGAGTAAATATATGATGAAATTAAGTTAATTATTAAATAATAATTAATTAGTTAATTATATCCAAATTTTGGATAAAAAANTAATAGTGGTAAATAAATAATTTGAATTCGTTTGTCTATTTTCTGATTTTAAATTACGTCAGGTACGATATTATGTAAATTTTATTACGACATGGAAAATTAATAATTTTTGTCTACGTAATTTTGAATAAGGTCTACATTTGACAGGTCGAAAAATGAAATGATGTTTGTATTGCCAATATTTTGTGGCATTAAATAACGTCATCTGGCCCAAAAGCTTAGTTAAACAGCTCATGTCTGCATAAACATACACGGATTTTTTGCATAGTAGTCACTTATAACGTGTAATAGAGTACAGATCGAGAATTAACAAAGCACAAACATATTCATCAGCATACTCATGCCACAGTTACACTAAACATTTTCGCTTTAAATTACGTATCCTTGATTAAATGTGGAAAACAAATGAATTTTAAGAAAAAAACATCTTTTGAAAATTTATTTGAAATTTTAACTCTATATAATTATATCCGTCATACATGACGGGTTATTTACTAGTATATATATATATATATATCCGCATTTTGCAGGATATATTTTTGGTAATAACATCTCATATGGAATTCTGTAATCAAATAATATCAAGTGGAATATTTCTGGTCGATCGAAAAGCTCGCCTAAACAATTCATCGTCAATTTGAAGGAAAATGTTTTTCAATAAACCACTATCAAGCAAAAAAAGACGATTATTTTCCCGATCTATCTTTACCTATTTTCGGAAACAGAAATTTTTTTTGAGATGAATGTTTTTTGTCAATTAGTGTGTGCTCCACACAAGCAGGAACATTTTAATATCTGCGCTTGACATAACTTGTTCCGTCTTTATTCTCTAGTTATGATAAAGTTTTCTATCCTCTACAACAGAGGTGTCAAAGTGGCGGCCCGCGGGCCACTTGTGGCTCTCAGAGGCAAATCATGCGGCCCGCGTCAGAAGTCTCACAAATCTAAATAGAACTACAAGCAGTGTAATTTTACATAACAGTGACTAAATTTTCACTAAAAGCATAAACAGCTAGTGTTATTATAGTACTGTAGCATGGTTTTTTTAGAATAAATGTTTTTTTTTGAATAAATGTTTTCTTTTATGCTTAGTTAAACAGTTTTTTCTGTGTTTGATAATGTACTTGACATTTCCATTGTGGCCCGCCGTTGCATTTCTGTTGTATCAAGTGACCCGCACAGCAAAAATGTTTGACACCACTGCTCTACAATCACCTGAAAAATTTATTTGCCGTGAAACATTTTTACAATAATTTTAGTGACCGTTTTTTTGTTTTAATGATTTACTTATCCATATCAAACAATTGACAACAATAAACGTGGTATATTCTTCTAAAACCCATTCCTCCAATTAAAATTTCAATAATAATGTTTACAGCGGCTAAGCAAACATCAATCGATTTATGAATGACCACAGACCATCGAAAAAAACTTGTTTTTATTTATATTTATGTTAAATAGTGCGTATTGTGGGTAATCTTTTGATAATCCTACCGATAATACAAATTATTTACAATAATTTTATAAAATTACTGATTAATTATAACTTTTTTAATATTATTTTTCCTTTTTTTACTAAATCTTCTTATGTTACACTTGTCAAAATTCTGAAGGAAAAACGAATATTCTTTTCATCAGATTTGTAAATAATATTCTTTTCTTTTAAAATAAAAAATCTGTACCGATTAAATCATTTCAAATAGTAACGATATTTTCCTGCCCCATTTTTTCCAAACAAAAATAAGCAATTAATCAACATAAATTTTCAATTTAATTTCCCAAAGATGTTATTTTTGTTTTAGCTGACTGTTTTATATGGGCTTTGATAATTTTCTCCTGAAACACAAGATTAAAACAATTATTAAATGATTAATTTATTCTTTTTTTGATGTTATTAAATTCTGAAAATGGGTCTTTTTGTTTAGTATTTTAAATGCTAATTAGTTTTTACAAACAATATTTTGAATATATTTTAATTATAATTCGCATTTAAACAAATTAATACGAAATTGCAACAGATTTTGTGATTGTCTTGATCTCTTTTTAATGAAATATTATTAAAATAATTTGCAAATGTCGATCATTTTAGTTCGGATTACGGCTTACAAAAGAATGTAATTAGAATAATGAGATTAATAAAATAATATAATTTAATAAAATATCTTATATCAGAGGTTCCCAATCTTTCTTCTCACAAATAGTCTTTTTCATCTTTGTGTTTAGAATTTTTTTCTAATATTATATTTATAAATTATATTTTTTAACAATTATATTTATTTATTTTTTAAATGATTAAAACAAATAAAAATATGAAAAATTATATTCGATTTAATATTTATTTTACAATTAACATTTATGGATTACCATTATAAGTGAAGATTATTTGACTTTATTATTTTTAATGTATTTCAACTTAATTTTCTAAATGTTATTTATTGAGATTTATCACAAAATATTATAATATATTCAATTTTTAAAATAGTCTAGTTTATATTTGTATAAATTTCAATTAATGTCATTATAACTGAGGAAACGAAGCCGGACACTTAGTTTGCCAAACAGTAAATAGCTAAAAAGGAAGCTGTAAAACATTTAATGTAAGTTTAAGTAAAATGTGTTACAAAACTCTTTCTAGCAACCCACGAACGAACAAGTATGCAGAAGCCGCGCACGGAAGACTTCTAGGAGAATTCGGAGTTAGACATCCTAATGTATGGAAATGTATTGATGGTTTGAGGATTGTTCAGAAATGTTGGCCCAGGTTATTTCAACAATATATTCGAGAAGATGCGAGACCTATAAAAATGAAAGAAAAAGATATTGATATAAAAATTTTACTAAATGTTGAAACTGGTACAAAAAATTAATTAAATATCTTCATGGTTTAGCCAATATTTTTTAATGGAATAAAAAACTTAACATTGAAAATATTTCTTTGAGATTTTGAGATACATTTTACTTAAATTTACATTTATAGCTTCATTTTTAGTCATTTACTGTCCGGCGACTAAACAGTGACGGCTACGTGTCAAGGCTCGCAGATGAAACGACAAATAACTAGTAAATCAACAAAAAATTAAAATTTTTATATCCATTCTTTATGCAGACAAAACACTATTTTACCAACAAAGTTTTTAAAATTTAAAAATTTAAGATTTAAAAAATTTTAAATTAAAAAAAGCACATTAAACATAAATATAAACTACTTATAATTTATAAATAGATATCTTACAATTAATATCGTTTGAGAACTCCAAATTTTCCGTTTTTTTCCCATTTTGGAATCTTAAAAAGTTTTTTTCGATCAAATTTTCATATAATCATTTATTGTCATCTAGAATAAGTAAGTGTGCCAAGATTGAGAAAATTGTGACAAAATTTGAAATATGTAAAGATATCCTGGGATATGGAATGCTTAAAGCTATAGTCGCTGTATAGAGCATCTTTGACTTGTGCTAGAGATTATTGTTATCAACAGGCTACTGGTACATCTGCCGTGACTGTGTCGGTAAGATTTGTCGTCATCGCATTTGACATCAGCGGGTTATATTGACCGGTATTGTGTGTTTATGCGATGTCCAGTTGGAATATTTGATATTCGACACTATGCACATTTTGGTTTGATTTTTTATAGTTTTACCTTGAAGATGTAATTTGTTTTTAAGCAGGTTGGTGAACGTACCTACCCGTGGTATCCCTGGGAAACTAGAGCTCTCTTCTATAGGCGAAAGCATTCTGAGCTGGACCATTTGCTGCTTGAACGGTCGGGAGCCGATGTATCGTTATTGGAACTAGCAAATCAGTTTCTTGAAGGCAAAGCGGCAAAACTGAGTGTCATTACTGTAGGGAGTAGTGACCCTGCAGTCGCGAGGTCGATTACATTGCTATGATCCAATGTTTCTAATCTTGGTGAAGGGTGTTGTGAAGCCGGTTCACCGGTGGGGCTTAACAA
Source organism: Girardia tigrina (assembly GCA_001938485.1). Lineage (NCBI taxonomy): Eukaryota > Metazoa > Platyhelminthes > Tricladida > Dugesiidae > Girardia > Girardia tigrina. Next base: position 284 of record MQRK01149363.1, on the reverse strand, counting down.
TGTAAATACCCGCATGGGGTGACTGCCTTTTGAAGCCATAATCGTCTCAGAACCTCGTAAAAAGCCTCAGGCTTAATACATTTATACAAAGGGAGGATCACATTTGAGAGCCAGGTAAAAACTTAACCAGAAAACTTAACCTTGACTCATCCAGTAGCATCTAGGAGAGGAGTTAAAGATACTCATTGGAAAAAATGAGAGAGACGCACTGAGCATATGAGGAATACAAACAAAGACACTTTTTCTAGGTAAAAATCCAGCATTATTCTTCTACAGCTATAGGC
>MQRK01149275.1:0-10496 GCA_001938485.1 Girardia tigrina | reverse complement strand
AAAAATATATTCCTGAATAAGACTAGACTGATTAGGATATTTGGTAAAGAATGTAGGAAATATAAAGGAAATTTAAGAATTGTGTAATCTATGTAAAGTTAATAATATAAGTATTGATGTGAGCGTTGTCTAATAGAAAACATTATAAAATGTAAAACGTTTCATTTACAATATTTTAATGATCACAGAATTGATTGAGTCGTCCCGAGTGTTCTTTGCTTAAATCTTCTTGGTCTTCAAAAAGGTTCTTAGAAGCATTTGTGCTACAGTCATTATTTGACATTTAAAAATCTGAATCCATATGTAACACAAAAGTTTATTGTTATAACAACTAACCATGTGAGTTGGAGAGGGACAATCTATTAAGAATACATAAAACACAATATATAATTCAACGAAAATATTTATTCCTTACACTTAACAAATTCAATCTTGATAAAATAATATGCTAGGTAGTAATAAAGTCATAAATGACAATCATGTACTTTGATGATTCAAAAGTTTTTTTCATTTTTCACTCAAATTTTTTCGAGATAACAAGGCATATAAGCAGAACACATTTATTCTTCAAAATGTAGACATTTATTTTCGATGGTGTTCAAAAATCTTTCAGCCAGTTGTTCGATTCCATTGGTCGTTTTTAAAGCGAACAAATCGCGGTACCCTTGCTCAACCTCTTCTACTGAATCGAACTGTAAGAAAATGCGCCATAGCCCGAAAGAGGTGATAGTTGCTGAAGCAAGGTCGGGGCTGTAGACAAAGTGTGACAAAATTTTGATCTTATGTAGCCCTTGAATTTTACTACGAGTCAAAGGTGCAGTGTGTGCCGGAGAGTTGTATTGTTTTAGAAGAACTCAGTTGCTTTTGACCATTGTCGGATAACGCTCACAGAGAATGGTGTAGACTCTATCCAGCTTCAGAGTGTAGAGGTTGGAATCCCCAGTATGCGCCTCCGAACCCGGATTAAGTGGATAAATAGAGTTACTCTATCTTTCACTTGTATATAACCTTCATTTTGAAGGTAATTTTTATCAGCAAGTGTCTCAGTAGGTAACAACTTCCTAAACAGTCCTGCCTCATCGGCAAGGTTGTAGAACGTTTCAACCCATGTAAATTTTCAGCCCCTTTCAACCCATATTTCAATATAATTCAAAAAATTAAAATTAGGAAATTATTAAAATAGTACGGTGACCAGACAGTTGCGTACATGAACAATTGCGTAAGACAGTTTTTAAAAATTGCAAAATTGTGTTTCAAAATTGTGACTAAAAATTCCACCATACATAGCATAACTATGCAATCGAAGCGTCCTTGTTTAACCACCGGTTAAACGGGTATACCGGGGAAGAGTCATTGATTTTCCTTTTCGGAAATACGGAAAAATAAATACTTTTCATCCCTCTCCACGATCCTTCTGAAGAAGCGCATTTCATGTGGGTGAGCACGCAATTCTTTACAGAGATCAAGTCTTGTTGTGCTTGAGTGGCTGTCAGTTCGTGAGGAATTTGTCAACACCGTCTATTGACAAGGCTAAGCTGATGAAGATGACGTTGAATAGTGCGTTGTGAAGAATATAACTCTGCTGATAGTCTCCGCATGCTGGTGCAGGGCTGCTCCTCCACACCTTGACATGGAGTGTCATCATCAACAACAGATGGTCACCCAGAGCAAAGTTGGTCTTCCATTTTGAAGTCACCACTTGAGAAACGCTTGAACCACATTTGTGACACACGAACACTGACCTTACCTTCGCCTTCTAATTCACATATTACCCGGGCTGCAGCAGCTGCGTTGAAGTCTTTTTTCCAATAATGTCGCAAAAGGACTCAAATTCCGTATTTCACGCTCTCTATAATCTTATAAGAATAAAAAACAAATGTTTAATGAATAAACCAACACTATACAAGGAGATTCGTCATGTAATATTATTATAAATAATAACATTATAATCAATAGTACCAAAATAGAATATTCAGAATAGATATTTTATTTATTATTTTTTTTCTAAAATTAACTTGAATTTTCTTATTTTTCTAAAATTTATTTGAATTTAATAATTTTTCTAAAATTTACATGAATTTTCCAATTTTATGTGGTCTCTTTTATCCCTGGTCTCTTTTATCCTGGTGTCTTTTTTCCGGTTGTTTAATATTCGTACTTTAAATTAAAATTAATTAACTTAAATTTAAATTATTATTTTAGTTTACAAGGCTTAAATTATAAATTATAATTGTTAAAGAAACCAATAAAAAGATTTAATTTTTCTTTAATATTCTATAAAAGAAAGCCTAATTCTTGGACCATCTCTACATATGGAAAATATGAAGAATGTGTTCATATTAAGAGGGATTTTGCTATATTTCCTATGATAATTTACAAAATGATAAGGAAATAGCACTTATACTTGATGATCTTGAAGATTATAAAATCGCATTGTTGTCGATAAACACAATAATAAGAATTGAATATACATTTCACAATCTCTATTTATGATTTATGACAAAAAATTAGATTGTTTTATTTGCTGAATTGAGTTTTTACGTGTAATGTTAAATGAATCGCAACAGATCAAATTGATTCTGACGATAATTAATCCTTGGAGAATGGAAAGCAATTATAAAATGTATTTCATATAGAATATTCAACAAATTTCAAACATTATTATTTCTATTTGATAAATGAAGCGGATTTACAAATTAATGGCTTTGTAATTTGTGAGGACTTTTGGAAACTTGTATAAATTTTTGAATTAAATTTAAAATAATAAATTTCAAAAACATTATTAATTAAAATACAGTAAAACCTCCAAAGTTGAAAACTCTATAATTTAAAAAACCCAGTAAGTTAAAATGTCGTCAGTCTCACAAGCCAAAATAATATCTCTTTTTCTCTTGAAGTTGAAAACTTTTGTATCTTTTAAGTGGATAATGCCCATTTTTATGTGGAGAAGCTTCCAATTATTTGGTGGTATAATACGAAGACTTGGATGACAAGAGAAATATTCATAATGTGGTTAATGGATATAAATAAAAAATGAAGGAAGAAAAACGCCACATTATTTAAACTTTGATAATGCACTCTCTCACCCGGATATTCAATTGTCCAACATCAAACTATTATACCTTCCTCCAAATATGATATCTGCAGCTCAACCCCTTGATCAAGGAATAATACAAAATTCCAAGATTAACAATCGTAAATTTTTATTACAGAAGTTGATATTGGAAGCAGACTCATGCATATCTGTGAGCGATTTCACACGCAAAGTGTTTGTCTTAGATGCAATTCGTTGGATTGTTTGTTCTTGGAAGACTATAGAAACAGAAAAAAAATATTAAATGTGTTCGGAAAGTAGGTTTCCATCAAGAATCAGGTAATTTATTTTATAGTTTTATATGTCATGCTCTCAAAATGTATAATTTCTATGGACTCATCTGATAACGTTGAGGAAATCGATAATTTTGCCGACATTCTTCAGCACCTGCAACACGTTTCGTGACAGGAAGAAGTTTGTACCTTAGCAGAATTTGCAACATTTGATGTTTTATATCGTTCAGAGGTTAGTTTTTTAATAAATTAGGTTTTATTTATTAAAATAAATATACTGTTTTTTTAATAGACAAATAAATAATTATGTTAATATATTTATTAAAAAAAATGAAAACAAAAAGCCATTCAGATTTCATAAAATTTCAATTTAAAAAAATTCCATATATAAATAGATAATAAAAAAGATACCTGTCCATGAAATATATATAATGTATAATAATGAATATTTTGATTCCATTCCGCGAAATCGTGAAACAGGTGGAAGAGAACTGCAAAAATGTCAAACTGGTAAAAATAAATTCATTTGAAAAGTGTAAATAAAAAAAATGTATCCAATGAAAATAGAGAAATTTTCACATAAATAAAATTTGGAAATATCGGATGATGGATAAATAAAATGAGAGCCTCAGTGATACATATTTCGGTAATAAAATTTTAAATTACAATTAATCTTATTTGACAAAGTTTTCTGAAAGAATACAAATTGAACATTTAAATCAAGAAAAAAAATAATAAAAAAAATCTGTTTTTACATTTATAACATCACTATATTAAAAAGTCTTCTCTTTCTTTACAACGGTCATTTTTCAATATAATTTGACAACGGTGCATAACAGCGATGTCGGTTCTTTCGGTATGACACCTGATAATTATTAAAAATAGAAATTTATATGTTGTTTAAATATTACTGTTTAAACATTGTTCTTTGTTAATAAATACTCTAAGAGTATTTTATAAACCATCTTATTAATCTTTTATTTAAGACTAATATATGGCGTCACGAACAAATGTAACTGCCCAGACGTTTCTAGAAGAAATCATATTTTAGAAAAAAAAGAAAACTGTTTATCTTCCAAAAAAATCATCTCAAGGAAAATTCGATTGCGGAACACATAAATAATGTTAAAGAATTTTTAACATTATTCGAAGAAGCGAAATTAGACGAAAGGACTAAAATGGAGTTGTTTTCTTTCTTATTTTGACAAAGATTTCATTGCAGAAATTCAATGCGATTCCGGTTCCGATTGAAAATGCTGTAATACACAAACACTGGCTTCTAAATTGATCGAAAATTCGACAAGCAAAGATTTAAAGTCGGTAAATTGTTCCCAATCTTGCAAATGAGGCAAGAACAAAAAGAAACATTACTATATTTTTCAAAAAGAGTAAAATTAGAAGCGTTTAAGCTAAATATCAAATCAGAGGACTCCATAGTTAAAATTTTCAAGCACAGATTACTGGTCAAACGAATCTCAAGTCTTCTAAATTCTCAAACCGACAACACTATTTGAAGCTCTCGGGATGGTGAAAGAAGAAGACTGTGACAATAGCGGCGAAAATAATTACGAATTGTATAAAATGAACAAAAGCGTATTGCTCGTGGAATTACTTCAGAAGAATCAAAAACTAAAGACATAAATAAAATTTCTGAAGGATGAAATATTTAAACTTAAAATAATCGATTATCCGATTATGTAAAGAGCGACAAACGAAAATATTTTAGATGCAATAAAGTCGGACACACCAAACGATTTTGCAAAGCTATAATTTGCCACGAATGTGGTGGTAATTGTTGCGGACTTTGATTTTTGACTGACGTACTATGGAATCCGAATGATGAATATGTACCTATTTAGAAACTTCTTCTGTTTTTTGGTCCGATTTGTGTCACAAATAATCCCTTGTGTGTATATTATTTTTTTGGTCGGTGACAGTTCCTTTTCACTTACAAATATTATATCAGATCAGTAGTGTATGGAGCGTTGTTGAGTTCATAAAATTTTTGAATTTACAATCTGATTAAATTAATAATTAAACAATTACATCCCGTAAAATAGTGTTGTAAATATATCAAAATAAGAGTTTCCGAATTTAATGTAAAAATTAATTTATATAAGAAATAAAATAAAATTTATAGTTGGTTTATTAAAAGATATATTCAAAGATTTATTATAAAGTAAAAAAGTTAATTTTAATTTTGATGGAAATAAAATAAAAAGGAATATAAGTTTAATATTTTATTTGCGAAATAAAAATAAACTAAACTATTTTTTGTAACTTTTATTTTATACAATTAAATCGACATAAATTAAAATGCGATTTTAATTTTCTTTTGGAAAATGTAATTTATTTAGAATCAAAATATAATTTTATTACAATTAAATCGACGTAAATTCAAATGGGATTTTAATTGTATTTTTGGAAAACGTAATTATTATTGGAAATATTAATTTTATTTTATGTAAAAAAGGGGTAAATTTAAAAACGAAAATTTCGATTTAATTTTATTTTTAAAACATTATTTTATTAAATCTAAAAGAAATTTTTAAACTATTATGAAAACGAAATGAAAATGCTATTTTAATAAATGGAGAAATATAATTGAGAAACAGTTAAATTTAAATGTACAATAAAATTGAAATTTAATACAAATGCAATAAAATCTTTGTGACAAAATTTTGGTAAATTCACCTTATAATTTAAAAAAGCATAAAATTTTAATTCGTACTAGATAAAATAAACCTATATATATTTATATCTATTCTTATTTATAATGGTTAGTGTAAAAAGAAAATGCAAAAGTTCCTCGGAAATATTTGTTTAAAAAACTAAAATTGTTATAAAAAAATAAAGTTTGCGAATAATGACTTTGGATTTTAATCAAGAACCCAATAAGTAGTATTGTGTTTAAACTGAAAAGCCAAACCGAAACCTAGCCCTGTCAAATTGTATACGACCCCATCGTAACATACCCTCTGATATTTCCAAAGATTCTCTTTGACGTGTAACTGCCAATACGCGTTCGGAAGATCCAGTGCCTGTATATTTTCGGATTTCTGTCGCCATTCTCGGAGTTTAGCGTTGAACGAGCCCAAATCCATCCTGCGTGATGAAATGTGTGGATTTAACTCGCGAAAATCAAGTACGGGTCTCACTTTATTTTTCTACTTCTGAACCACAGCCATCAGTGGTAATAACCATTACTTTGTTTGATCATCACTTTCCACCAGCTATCCTTTCTCTATATACGAATTGATTTCGTCCCTAAATCTCGTCCGTATTTCTAGATCTTTGATTGCATAAGAATCAATTTAATTTATCGGCTTAGGTTCTTTGCGGTTCCATTTCCATTCCACTGTCCACCTTCCATGACTAAATTTTTGCGCTAAATTCTAAATTTTCAATGATATCTATTTTCTGTCTTCGATCTCGCAATCCTTTTTGCAACAAAACCTACTTCTCAGATTCCGACTTTTTTTCCGATTTCTATTGCCTTAGGAAAAAAAATATTTCCCTTATGATCGATACAAAGCCCACCTAATTTTTCTATTGAATCCATTCCCAAAATCACATCGATATTATCAAAAATAAATGAAACGATCATACACGAAACCTTGATTTTCAGCATCTCTTCTACGTCCATTATCACATCGCACGTGCCTCTCGTGATTATCGTCGCTTCTCCTATCCAATATAACTTATGAGACCATCGCTTCTCTACGCCGCAGAGCACCTCTCAAACTATTGTCACGCTGCTTCCCGTGTCTATTAAACAACGCGCCAGCCTCCTGTTGACTCTCAGTATCATCTCGGCCGTTGTACCTGGATTCGACAGAAGTTCCACGGTGCAAAATATATTCTTTTTAAAATCAGTTAAAGGAGACTTCCTTTGGGTACTGCACGACCTCGTGTTATGACCGCTTTCTCTGCAGGAATAACATCTTGCTGATGACACCCGTTGTTCGTGACAATCTCGAAGTGTCCTCTCTTTCCACATCTGAAGCACGTAACATCTATACGATATGATCTGGTCGCAAAGGCCACACGTCCATCATTCTTTCTCGTCTCTTGCCAAAGAATCCGAGCTTTCTCGACAATGTCATCCAATAGACTTTGTAAAGGTCTTCCATTCTGATCATCGTTTGAAACTTCGTTCTGATATCGCTCGCCAATCCGGTCACCACGAACAACAACAGTAGTTTCTCGCTCTTGCTCACGCCGGACCTTTTTCGCAATTTCCGGATGGCCTGAACGTATTCGTACATCGAGTCGTCATGCCTCAACTTCCTTTCGCGTAAGGACTCAAAACAGTCGATTTTCGACCTACCGAAAGCCTCGAACAACGCTTTCTCTATTTCAGCTTGTTTCTCCTTCGAGTCATCGCTTAGGTTGTTCCACACATCATTAGCTGACCCTCCAGAAGCATCGGAATAACTTCTGTTACACATTCCTTCGTAATTTTCGCGACGATCGTTAATTTTTCCATCCAGGTCACCACATCGTAATTTTTACCATCGAAAATTTTTATCGACTTAAGCATTTTCGAAATAAATCCGATCATAGCTTGTAAGAACAAAAATAATAACAACACCGAATTCAATGTAACTGCGAGATTTCAGTCAAGTCAAATTTTCTTGTATATTTATCATTTGTTAGTAAATTTTTAGTTTGGAAAATGTTTTGTAAATATTTCGTGCGGGGCATCGATCCCCTATATCCCCCCTTATCAATGCCCCTGTGGGTAACATACACCTTTAAGTTTCCTTATTTTGTAATTTCATTTATACGTACTCATTATCAGTGTAATTTTTCTTAATATCATTTAAAAGTATAATTTTCATATTTATATTTCATTCTTATATCATGTGAATTTTTTTCTGTAATTTATTTTATTTTATCCTTGTGCAATTTTTTGTGTAATTCTTTTACGTAGCCTAAAGAGGCATAAATTGAAGAGGCTTCAAACCAAATATTTTTAAAAGCTTTTTAGTAATAATAGTACAAATAACCAAAAACAAAATAAAAAAGTACGAGTTCTAAAATTAAATTCAACTAATAATTCTGCGTCCACACATTTCAATCCATAAATTAAAAAAAATAATATACGAAATTATTATTTCCCACGATTCAAAATCAAAATTCCAATCGCTCTCAAAAATATCGTATTAATTATAAACAATAGTTTAAATATTATCGATCAAATCAATCGTCAAGGTCAAACGAGATTTGTTTATTGAACGATTATCGAATAATCGAATTTCTCATCGATATTAAATCGATATTTACACAATTTAAATTCCAAACAAAATAAATATTCAAATCAATCAATCAATAATGATCCGAATATTCCATAAAACATTTCAATCGATATTCGATTTTCTCTACACGAAATCGATTGCGAACGACAACGATCACCGAGAGAGATTCTTCACCGCTATCGACGACTTGAAATCGGACATCAAACAAACCGGCGTGAAAGGAATCGTCACGTTTATCGACGACAACAATGCTGGCCGAATTGACGGTTACATTACCTTCGACCGGAACACTCGAGTCGAGTACAAATGCGCCGAGAGAACATTGAAAATCGGATCGGAAGTCGTAGGAACGATTTCGAGACACTCGAAAACGTCTCCGTGGTTCGCGATCGAAATCGAAGTGCTGAGTGGTCCGAGCGAGTCCGAGATCGACCCATGGGACGAGATGGAGACGGCCGGTGGTCGTGGCAACAAGACGGTCGAGTTGCCGAAGAAGCAAATCGGAATGATAACGAATTCCGACAATTATCAATTTGTCTTAAACAATGAAGTACGATTTAAACAAAGCGATTGCGGACCGAACAGTTTCCGTCCGATCAGAGGCGACTGGGTCGTTGTGACATACGATCACTCGGTGGCCGAGTTTCGCGTTGTCGGTGTTGCGCCGCTCCGTTATCTCGATTATGAAGGCTCTGTCAGTTCGTTTACCGGATCGATCGGTTATGTCGATAAGACGATTTTCTTTCGGAAATCTATCGCGAAAACTCAAACGTTTTATCGGGGAATGCAAGTGTACGGAACGGCTATTGAGTCCGTGCAAAATAAACGATGTAATTTTCGGGCGCTAACTTTATTCAGTAAAACAAATAACCAAATTCAACACGGTTGTAAAATGAGACTGAAAGTGGCAAATTGCGTGGAAAACGGAATTGGCAATCCCGATAATTTGGGTTTGGTGTTCAATACGACCCGTCTCGAGTTCGGAGAATTGATTTTCAATGAGTCGATTTGCAGGGAAATTATCGTAACGAATACCAATTCGTATCCGGTGACTTTAATTCGCGTGAAATTGCCATCAGAAACCAATACGCAATTTATTATCGATGAAGAAATCGTCGATTATCGATTGGAGAGTAAAAATTCGAAGAAAATTAGCGTTAAATGTGTTCCGAAATTTTTGGGACTCGATACACAAAATGTCTTGATCGATGGAATTAGTCACGTTGACACGAATGAGCATTGGCGAGTCAGAATCGACGTCACGGTTTACGTCATCGATCCGGTGATGAGTTCCCATTTGTCGTTAGATAACACTATCGATCAGTCACACAAACCGCAATCGGATCTACCGGCCGATTTTGTCAGCGGGATCCATTTGACCGGAGCGACTCCGGTCAAATTACGATCGCTTTCCACAAAACACTATCCTCATCGATTAAAACAATACCCGATTCCCGTGGAGTTGGAAAAACGAGTGGAAAACAATGAAAATTTAATCGATTTTTATCCGATCCTGACACAACCGCTCAATCCGGGGAATTATTCCCATAAAATGAGTCTATTGGTCCATCTGGAGGAGATCAACTCGAAACAAGAAATGAAACAGTTCGTTTTGGAGAACGTGAGATTGATGAGACGTCGTGACACGTTTGGGATCGAAGTGCCGGGTTTGAGCGAGGGGCGCCCGTCGGTGATGGTCGGAGACCAAGTCCATATCGCGATCAATCGGGCCGGGGAATACTCGGGCACGATCGATGATATTATCCGCGACTGTCTGTTCGTCCGTTGTCACTCGTCACTGCTCTCGGAATACTCGAATGAAGAGTGCACTGTGACCTTCACTCATTCTCGTTTGCCGTTCCGACGGATGCAACTCGGCATTGAAGTCGCCTGCGGACAGTTAGGAGA
>MQRK01149264.1:0-10403 GCA_001938485.1 Girardia tigrina | reverse complement strand
TCAACCATTGGTCACTGGAACCGATCGGTACATAGCCGCCGTTGAACCGACAAGTCGATCTTTCCGGACACATTAAAGAGATGCTGATCGCTACAGCTCGAACTGGTTAAGGAATTGCCAAAATACTCAAGAACGTGTATATTTGCTCATTTAAAACAAAAAGAAACTTGTAAAACCACTATCTTTTTAAAATTGTCTCTTGTATCTCGATATAAATATACCTATATATATATATATATTATGCTAACATTATCAATTTGGTATTCTAAAATTTGTAGCACATTGTTACGCTTTATAATTCTATTCTCTTTGCTGTTTCTTTTTTTTCCAGGTTCTTTACCTGTTAGTATAACCATCATGTAATTTAAGTGCAGTCATAAGCACTCCGTAGTAACTTTAATTACATGATTTTCTCGAAATGTATTTTGAAGTTCTTTTAATGTTATTATGTGGTTATCCTCGGCATATATTCAATCTCTATTATACATAATTCTAAATAATAATTCAAACCCTCCTCTTTCCCGGCGTTCTTTTTTGTTCTTGTTGACTGACTTATTAACACAAAATAGATCTTTTAAAGCATAATATACTCACAGGTGATTTCCAGTCATCGTTGTTATTATAAAGCACGAATTTGTTTTCTAATATTAGCTCGTTTATCGTTTATATATCAATCGATTTTATTTTAAATGAATTTGTTTAATCCCAAATTGAATTTGTTTAGTCTGAAAAAATCTGTAGAGGTATAATATTACAAACAAGATATTCCGAGTATGCTATGGCAATGCATTCTAAAGTGGGGGGTACTCGAAGAATTAAGAAGAGGTACACGCTAAGCCGAACACACTTAACCGTAAAGAATTGCAAAACTTAAGTTTCATATTACAGGACAGCCGTATCTGCTTATACTGCTAACAATACCACACCCAATTACAAAATAGTTTAGATAATAACTATTAATGGAGTCAGCTAATGCTAACGTTTCCAGGACTTCATCAAAAAGGTTTAGTTTAGAATTCTTGATTAATTCTTTGTAATTGGGTGTGGTATTGTTAGCAGTATAAGCAGATACGGCTGTTCTGTAATATGAAACTTAGGTTTTGCAATTCTTTACGGTTAAGTGTGTTCGGCTTAGCTTGTACCTCTTCTTAATTTTTCGAGTACCAAAGAATTATCAATAAGTTATTTCTTATTATACTATTTTATCTCAATTTCCAGAAATTTAAGAACATTTACAATTGCAGATTCCTTTAATTATCAGATTTTATATTTATAACTCATTCAGAACTATTACCAGAGTAAGACGACTTACTTCACTAACGATTTATCAAAGTTATATTTGTTGGACCTTATGAAAGGACCAACATTTAAAATTTTTAAATAATTAAAATTGGTTTTTCCTGGTAAAACATCTATTTTCAACATCACTAAAATGAAATTAAGGTTGATTATAAAAAGTGTAGAGTAAACTGGGGTAAGTTCTCCAGAATGTGACATCGCCGCTGAAAACTACGAAATACAAGCATAAGTCTTATTTTTCTATTAATTACTTGTCATTCTGCTTTGAACTTAATGTTTACGATATTTTCGACCATTCCAAACGCACTGCACCAAGGCGGTTTATAAGCAAAGTGATTAACTTTGAAAAGGTAATTTCCTCAGTGTTGGGGCAAGTTCGCCAAATGTAGATGTTGTGATTTTGTCATTCCCAAACACTCTTATTTCTTTGATAATAACCTCACAAATCCATTTCAACCATAAGCAAAGATTCAACCTTAATGTTAAGTCTAAACAGCGACATAATTATGGTAGTTATGCCGTTGAATGACATAATTTACCAATTTGAAAACTCGGACTAAGGCCTACATTGGAGAGAAAGAGATATCAGATGATTATATAGCATTATTTAGACAGAAATGAATCAATAGGATAGCAAAAACAAAGAATATAAACAAATTCGTCACACCTCTTCACAATTGCCACATGCCTTTGTTCCAAAGCACGACTCACAAGTCCATTGGTTGCAACTAATGCATCGAAGTTATTCTTCTTTAGTATCCATCCATAGAGCACTGCACATAGTACACCTTACATTCTTTTTTGTTGTTGCTATCTTTAAAGTTGCACCAGAATGCTTCTTCTTAGATAGTTTCACGACCTCGGACATGGAGGAAGAAGGAAATAGTGTTGTTTTAGAAGTTGTAGCAGCATTTTTGTTCTTGAATGATTTCACAATCACAGACATGGAAGACGGTGTGGATGTAGATGAATTAGAAGTTGTAGCTGAATTCTTGTTCTTGGACGACGACGTGAAATCTATGGAAAATTTTGTTAATTGCCTTGTCCTAGACGATTCACCTAGTGTAATTTTCCCATCACACGTTTCAGGGGATGTGATGTGAGTTCGGTGCGCCTTGTGGTGAGTAGCGTTTGGAACTTCGCGGGGCGATTTCATTATCGTACGGAGCGCAATCATATTGTAATAATGAACAATTTAATCAAAATCTTAGTCTTCCTTGTTTTGAAACACGGCTGCTTTCTTGAATTCACTTTCCGAAATGGCATTTCTCAGCATATATAAACCATAGTGGCTGAAAGCGTTGACGATTAGTCCCTGTTTCTCAACCATGGTTTGCCAAACTATCTTCAATACATACAGGAACTTGTCTTTTGGTAACACCATTCTATCACTCTTCCTCAGGAATTTGGCCACCTCGATTCCCCACACAGTTTTAAGAGCCTTATTGTAATGAGTGTCTAATAGTTGAAGACGGTGTGTACAATGAATGTGTAATGCAAAGCAATTCGATTCCACGAGACTGCGCAAAAGTTACGGCACCTATAGACATGTGGGAAGAATGGCCATCCAAAAAAGAATGCACCCCAGGTCTTGGACAGGTTTAGCCCTGTGCTTATCAAAATGCTGCAGGAAACATAAAAATAAATCAGTGTCGATGTATCCTGATTTCGATGATTCTACAGTTAATCTCTCAATCAATCCCGTTGCTGCAGTAGGTGGACATACCAGCAGCGTTGACACATGCCACTAGCGTTTTTAGTACTCTACTTTCACTAACAGAGACATTTTGCAGGTCCTATTCACTCGGTGTGAGATAACTCTTCCTGCCGAATTGGGAACAGTCAATAGACATGTTTCATTGCAAATTGTATACACATTTTGGATGATGGTACAACCCCACTTTGTCAAATACGTCCTTTGCGTCAGCGAAGAAAGCCTTGATTCTCTGCTCGTTGAACACTTCTGCTCGTGCCGCAGACAATTTCTTGCTAACTCGAATTACCACCTGAGGATGGCGAAGTTTAAATGAATACCACACTCGTAGTTTGCTTTTTTGTGTTCGTACCACCCTGTAGGCATTCGAAAATTTAGCAGATGGCGGTGGTTCAGCTTTTTTCCATATTTGTAAGCGATGATTTGCAGCTAGTTAATCGTTATAGGAGATCCACATTCTGACAGATAGAATATACGTTTTAGAAGCACTTTCTCTTGTTTCGAGGTGAAGATCTGGTGGACATCTTCTTTTAGGCAACCTTTTCGAAGTTTTGAACAAATTTTTCCGCGTGGGACACCAAACAGTTCACTTGCTTTCAAGGCAGACATGCCATCATTCACGGCTTTCATGGCCTTTACAAGAGCATCATTATACTTTACAGTCCTTTTCTTCTTATAAGTACGAATCATTCCTAAAAAAAAGCAATAAAAATGAAGAACCGTGACAAAATAAATAGTAGGAAATGACAAAAAATACTACTGGGGTAAATTCGCAAATTTTTTACATACTTAAAAAATAAAAAAGTATATCTTGAATAAAATGCACATAAATTATATAAATACATGTTCACGTACTAATTTGTACAAATTAAACTTAAATATAACTTTCAAAAGTACATTTGTAATTACTCACCTATAGAAATTCTCGTTTGAATTGAAATTATAAAAGTGATAAAACTATTGATGTACTTAAACAAAAGAAATTAACTAAAAATAATGACAATATCAATGAGAAATAATTATAGAATTAATATTTATTCAATATGGTAATTTAAGAGTTTATGGGACCTTGTAATCCTAAAATTTTTATGTTAATTGTTAAAACCATAGGAATAAAATACTTGCCATATAATCTGGCGAAACTGCTCCAGTGGCGAACTTACCCTAGTTTACCCTATGCCTGGCCCACAGAATTTTCTAATGCGAAATTTGACCAATTTTGCCTCACTGTCAAAAAGATGTTTACGACATATGATTTAGAATAAATCACCATGAAAACTCAATATTCAGGTCTTATAATGTATTAACATAAAATTAACACTAAGCACTTTAACCTTTTAATACATAATAAATGACTAACGGAAATTTTACTTGATTTGTGAAGTACAGCAGTTATGGTTCCTAAAATAACCTACACAAAATGCTTTGATTAATTATGATTAATTTAGCACAAGTACAAACGAATTGAATTGTTGTGATAGTAATGGTACGAGACAAATGAAACATCTGTTCTTTCGAATATTATGTAACTCTAAAGGGGAAGGCGGTCTGCGATTTTGTTACGCTTTGTTTGTGTTAAAAATCAAGAGCCCGGGGAAACTTTTGAATATACAGATTATTTGAAATATTTATTTTGTATATTCAAAAAGTAAAGGTCATTTGAAATTATTTATTAAAATGGTAAAATAAGTTTGAAGAATTTTTTTAGAGAGAATAATTACAAAAGGAAATTAAAATTCAATATTAATATTATATTCTTTTCCAGTTAGGGATGGATAAAAATTTACAAAAAAGTGTTTTTCACAGAATAAAATTGTGGAAGTTGTTTAAATACTGTATGAGGGCTGAAAAATTTGAATAAATATTTGCAGTTAATTTTTTGTAGTCGATAAAGAAAATTTTAAATTAATGGAAAATTCGGATTATCTACCTAGGGATGTGCCTACTACATCTAACAGTTACAGTGAAAGTGGGAGGAGTTGAGAAATCGTCACATAAGGAAAAATCAATTTTCATTGAAATCAGAAAATTTTCAAATTAAGTGTCCTAATAAAGATTACATATCACAATGAAACGAAAACCCCTCTAATACAAATTTATTCAAAATTGTTTTCGACGTATGGCACCACTGTCAAAACAATTATCTGGTTTGGTTTTATCTTTTAGATAATTTTGTCAGAACAACAGATTTAGCTTTGAAATATGAAAAGTTTAATTTTGTAAATCAGGTTTTGGACGAAGTATTTGGAAAGGTTTTTAATGACTCATTTCCCATTTTTACTAAATTTATTGAATTTATTAAATCAAGAAAAACTACAACATTATTCGAAAATATCTGGTTTGGATTTTAAGAGAATCATGCCCCAACTTAATTTAAACCAAAAAGCATTTTGAAACACTATAAAAAGGAAGTACTCGCAATCATTAAAAAGACCAAAGGTTTTGAAAATTCTGAATGAATAGATTAAGATGAAGTTTTAAGGTGTTTGAATTGAATCAGTTGAAGAAGAATTGACACATTTTCCAGTTATGAGTGTTAGAACATCTTGGAAAATCCTTGGAATTATGGTTACAAGTTATTTCCGATATTTAAATTTTATTATAATACAAAAAATGTTTAAAACTGATATTTAAACAAACTTTTTTTGAGAAACAATTTGTTTTATTAATCTTTAACCGATATAAATAAAAATACTTATTGTAGTGACCCAGTCAATTATTATATATAAAATTATATATATAAAAACAATCATTAATATTACTGTTTACAATTATACTATATTGCCTGCGGGGCGTTTTCTTGTAAAATTGGTTCGTAAAGGAATTTTCTGCAAACCAATTTATCAATATTCCCCCTGAAAGTGCTCCTCTTCATGTGATCTATTTTCTCAAAATCTCGTTGTGCAACCGAATGATTCTCTGACGTTTCCATCGATATTGCTACAACAGAAGATCATTCCTTGAAACCTTTGAACAACAAACACAAATCGAAATCGAGATTTATCTGTGCCGTTCTCTCTCTCTCGTATGTGATTTTTTTTGTTATATATGTTTATTTATATTGTATAAAAATAAAAGTTTTATATATATTTATCTTTATTTTTTTACGTGAAAGGAGTTCACTGAAACACGTTTTCAGTTAGCTCTTTTACACTTACAATATTAATATTTTTATTTTATTTTAATTTTATAAATTTGTCTCTAATAAAATTTATCAATTTTAAATTACGATAAGATTTTAAAATATTTAATCGTTTCGTTTAATTTAATTGATTTTTAAAATCGTTACACATATAAAATTTTACATTTTAATTTTTATATTATATTTTAAACTATCTCAAAAATTTCTTAATCCTTAACAGTTTAATTAGATCTTATTAATTTTTAAAATTTCTTTTACAAACTTTACATATTTAAATATACCTAAATTTTAATTTGTTTATATTTAATTTAGCCTAATTTCAAAATTTTTTTTATATTTCTTAATTCATAATAAAGAGCATTAAACATCTTAGATGTTGTTGGTATATGGTATAACAAGTTTTTATAAAACACATCAAATCGGGATGATTTTTAATTTTTAATAACTTTTATCAGGATTTTTTAAGTTTCACTAATTAAAGTAAACTTTATAACAGTTTATTTTCTTCTTTTCATATTAGACTATGAAGTTAAGATTATGACATTTTGACGTTCATTTTTGCTAATAAAATTGTTGCATTATACAAATGAGGGAGAGGAGTCCATTGTTTTGTTACATTCCTTTGCAGGGGAGAATCTAAAAAGTTATTTTTTGCATTAAATGTTAAAAAAACGAGCCATAAAGCTGTTTAACCATATGAAAGTTTCAAAATGTATTTAATTTTACAATTATTATAAACCAGGCCTGCTCAACCTTTTGTACTAAATATCGACTCTTTTGAATCCAACTAGCTCTAGATCAACCAATTAAAAAATAGATGTTTAATTAATTCAACTTCAATTTATTTTACTTCATTTTAAGATTAAAAAATATCTACAAAAACAAAAACAACATAACAAACTATTTCAAATAAATGAAAAACATAAGAAATCTATAAAAAATGTCGTCAATCAGTTGCTAGTGGTAATGAAGTGTGATTTCAAATTTTTCGATTGTGACTCAAGTAAACATTTTTTTAATTTGCAAAACAATTTCCAGAAAAAAAATTTCAAGAAATTTTTTTTCGATTTACAAAAAAGTTTTTTCAGAAAATCAAATTTTCAAAAAAGTTATTTTTTAATTTTTTCGGTTTTTAGTTATAGATCGACTGAACTTCGTGTCGCGATCACCTGATTGGGCAGGCTTGTTTTAAACGATATTATGAAACAATATATCAATAAAAATTATAAAATAACCTTTTTTCCTGATTAAACTCATTAATCAAAACTCCATGCCGCCTTTGAAGACCTTTATTATGTTCCATTAATTCTCCATTTTCTTTTAGAATAGTTTCTTTTTCTTTTGCCATGTTTTTAAATTTCATTTCATATTTAAGAATTGTTTGTTTAAATGAACTTAACATATTTGATTCACATTTTAAGAGATCCTGATTATAATTATCTATGTTTAATATTTCCACCTTTTTGTTGTTATATGTTTTCGGGAAAACATTGGGATTATTAGAATCGTCGCTCAACTTGAAAGTAGAACTAAGACTGGTTTTATTCTGACTTTTTGATATGTTTCCATCCATTTTATCGGACAAGCTTACCCCGTTTATTTGAGGATAAAATTTGGAAATGTCATCCATCCAATTTGGCAAAATCTTTTGGGAGTTTCGTTGTTTCTTCTCGCTTTCAATAACATCCATGATATTTTCCATCGTTTCATTCCAAAGATCCAAATATATTATAAGTTGAACGTCACTTTCTGCATTTTTTACCATTTTGCTTTGATTTTGTTTTATATCATTTTTACTTACGGATTTGATTTTTGATTTTTCTGTAGACCTTTTCGATTCACTTTTTCTGACCTTTACTAACAATATTTGGTCCAGTATATCATCAAGGAAGATTAAGAACATTTCATCTAACAAGGATGTGTAAATTCTCTTCCTCTCTTTCTCCTGTGGTTTTAAGCCAGCATTAACAAGACTTCTGTGCTTCTCTATTTCTTTATTATATTCTTGTTCGAATGTTAAAAAGATGACTTTTGAATTTAGATTTGATTCTGCAGACAAACTTTCAGGTTTTGCCACGAGTACCGAATATACATTTTCGTATATAAAATTAGTCATCAAAGGAACTTCTTTTGGTACAATATTCGTCTGAAATATTTCATTTTCAACAAACAGCGTTTCGTCATCTTCTATCAAGTTAAGAACATCCTCTGTTTCGCATAAAAAACTTTTCGATTCAAAAATCTGATTCAACATTTTCTTCGGATTCGCAGGTTGGTTCTGACTTGTTCCCGAATCAACATTAGCTGCAGTAGGAGCTATAAGAACGGAAGATTTGATACTTTCTAAGTTAACAATCTGTTTTCGATGCTTCAAGATTTCTGATTCTAAGCTAGTGGAAATGTTTTTTGGACGATCTTTTTTGGCCGACATAATAATTTCGGAAAGGTTTCGAAAAAGAAAATGATCAGATCTGGTTACTTTAACTTGACGATCAGACATTTTACAATTCTTAATGTTATCCTTTTTGTTCACTAATTGTTCAGGAAAAGAATAATTATCTTGTAAATCTTTAGAGTCTGATTTTGGATTTGTTGATTGTTTCTTTACATCGTTGTTTGTCAAAGGTAGTTTTGTTTGACACCTTTTGCGTTCAGTTTTTAATTTAATAAGTTTACTCCAAATTTCTTTAATATTAAGTTTTAGAGACATGTTTAGAGACTTGCAACGGGGTTTCAGTGGTAAAGGGACATCGGAAATTATTTTTTCACAACCATTTAAGGATTTAGACCGTTGCCTATTGTTCACCATTTTTTTATTTTTCGAAATGCTTTTATTATCTTGTTGATTTTTGTAACTTTTTCTTCGTACATTTACTTTGGAATTTAAACTAAATTAATTATAAAAATAGTTTAACTTCGATTCTAGGTTATTATAATTAATGAAATTATTAGGTAAAATTAATACTGTGAGGAATATTTTAAATTGTGTATGGATGTGGTGTGTTTATTTGAGTGGGCTGAAATTGGAATTGTGATTCTACCACCCGATTGGAAAATGGGTACTTTATTGTATTTGCGATAAATTCGAACAGAATTTACATTTTATAATCTGGTAAAATTTTAATTTAAAAATTAATAATATAGGGTAAATTCTAATATAAGTAATCTTTTTTAAAAATTGAAATAAACATTTTAATGTTTTAACTAGACATTTGAGAGGTTTGAATAATTTTAAAATTATTTTATTTTTTATAATTTTATGAAATATTTTTAAGTTAAAATAATAATCAATGTTATTGAGAAATTATTAAATTTGTTTGAATAATCATTATTAAAAATTTAGAAATAACACTTATTAGAATGATGACAAATGGTGAAAAAACTTCCGTGTTTTGTGATAACTTTATATGTAATAGTAATGAATGTTTGCATAGTAATTGTGTCGGTGCTCTTAACCTTTATGAAAGGAGAAATTATCCTCCCAAATATTTATTTTATTTAGGTAATGATTAAATCAGAAAGTCATACTTAAACAGTCCTCGTTAACGAATAAAAGAGAGGGACAAGAAGTTTATTTGCAAGGAACATGAAGAAATGATTTTGGAAAAATTTGTAAACGAGAAGATACAAAATGGTAGGAAGTCCAGAGACATCATTATTTGTTGGGAAATAGAAACTGCCAAAGATCCTGAAGTTCAAAGTACTTCAAAGTTAATGGACTGAGTTCATGAAGAGAAAGATAAACTGAGTATACAGCGTAAGTGTTAAAGAGATCTGCAGAATAGGCTTAAATTTTATAATTTACTTAAAAAGGTTAAACAAGATTACGATATTAAAGAAGGAGATATATAAAACCTAGATGAAACAACTGTTTTATTTAGTATGACGCATAAACAATGATCGATAATAATGGTGCAAAAAATATAAATTTTATTTGGTAATGTGATGAGATTCAGAATTACATCTGTGAAATTTCAGGTCTCAATTCCCTTTTACAATCGGTTGATGTATTATGGTTTTAAATCCTAAAAACAAATCTACGACCTTTAGAAGCACAATGATTTCAGTCTACAAAAAAATTGTTTGAGACATCAAAGTAGCTTACAGTCAGGATATTTTTGAGGGGGTTTCAAAATAAAGTTATTTAATTCATGATGATATCATTAAGAAAGGATCTGAATTTCTATTTTTGATCAAAGATTGTTAATTTCTAAAGATGGATAATTTGAAAACATTCTGCTTAATCGT
>MQRK01149239.1:0-10633 GCA_001938485.1 Girardia tigrina | reverse complement strand
AATCACAATAAATTCTGATGATCGATTTTTGTTTTTTAAAAATAGTCTATCATCATTTTTTAAATCTTAATTTGTTATTTCGTTATTGATTTTTTTACTTTGTCATTCTAGATTTAGTACTTATTACAAAAATACAAAGTTTATTGAAAACAGTTGAAATAGCCTTTGACATTTTAGGAGCAAGTATAGCTAGATGCGCACTAACACACCTGAATTTATGAAAGTCAGCGGGCTCCATTGGCGGTGTTCTGCTTATTCCAAATGCAATTTGTAAAATTTTGCATTGAAGAGTATGCACATCCGTTTCAGGTTTTTCATTCTTGTGGATGAAATCTCAAGCGTGTTAATAATTTCGTCATTTTCTTTAGTACCAGGAACTCAAATAGCGAACAACGATAGCGCCTAGACGAATCGTCAAATCACAGTAGATATCCTTTGCTTTTATTCGAGGTTTTCATACTTCTTGTTTTCTATCTGACAGTTTCGTCCACATGCAAGCAGTTTCACCGTATCATGTGGTATTTTGATATCAATAAGTCATAACTGTCTGATGTTGTGATTGTAGATCTCAAGATCAACGCAGTTTTTTGTCGATCGATAATTATTGATATGATCAGTTTCTTAATGTTAAATGATTTCATAACCAAATCATCATTGGATTATGTCGACCAATAATGACAGGCCTGTTGCGTTTTCACAAAATTAGGACATAAAATTGGGTTTTCGTATTTGATACACAAGTCTGACAGAACGTCTCTGATTTTGGTTTATTTGGAATAAAATTAGTTGGTAGATTGTTTGTCCTTGCAGTATGTAGAAAATGCCGTTCTTCATTGAAAGGGATGGTATTGATAGCTTTATCCAGCACAATGGAGTGGACAGAGACGCAAGCCAAATCTGCTAGGTACATGGAACAAATTGAAAATGAAACAGTATGACGCTATTGTTTACTATTTTCAATTTTTGTTAAATTTTCGCAAAATCATTTTCTTTATTAATATTTCTTATTAAATTTATTTATATTATATTGTCAAATTAAATTACAATAATAATTCATATTTATATTAAACGTAAATATTATATTTTTTTAATAAGTCATATGAGTCAGAAAATAAATGAGATTCATGAAAGCAAATAAAGAAAAAAGATTTATACAAGACATACGCTTACTGCATCTGCTTAATTGCATCTGCTCTAGCTGACCATCTAGTTTGGGAGAGCGATTTTAAAAGTAAATTTGTGGATCCCAAACAACGTTTCATAACTGCCCATCTAGATGTAGATTCACTAAAGAAATTTGATAATTTCTGCACAAAGCCAAAAAAATTAAGTGTCGACACAACATTCAACAACTGAAGTTCCAATTAAATTTAGGGAATGAGTAGCACATGGTATGAAGTGTGCTTATGGATTGATTTCCGTAATTTTAGCTTGCATACCATTGTATCTCCACGACATATTTGCTGCATTGTCGTATGACTGTCTACGACAATTTGATTTACAAATTTATCTACACCAATTTCGTTTAAAAAACATAACAAGGTATTTGTTAGTGTTTCTCCAGTATATTTTTCCAAAGGCAAAAACTTCAAAAACCTCTCCTTAGCTTGATGGGATGATTTTTCAACGTATCTTATGATAACAGTCAGTTGATCGACGTGACTAAGATCTGGAGTAGAATCAACAGAAACAGAAAAAATATTTTTGCTCCTTAATTTCTTTTGCAATAATTTTTAGCAATTTATCACCCATAAGCTGGATAAATTCTTCGCATATTGTGGATGACAAGTACGATGCTCTGCCTTTTCACTGGTTGCCGTATTTATCAATATGGTTACTTAATAATGGATCAAACAGACTTAATAGTTGAAGAACTCCTAAATAATTACCATTTTGGGAATAATTTATCAACTCATCATTTCCCCGAAATGCCAATCCTCGTTCTGCTAAAACTTTATGACTGCAACAATTCTTTTTAGAATATTACGTCAATAATCTCCTTCTTTTGTAAATTCTAATTCCATTTGACCGTCTATTGTACCAGCATATTGTTGTCTTATAGCCAAAGTTAATATGGTATCTCTATGACATTGACTATTTTCATGCTGAGAAATACATGCTGTCGAATGATTCCAGTCACTAAATCCATCGTCAGAAGCAAATGCAGAATCTGAATTTGACTTGAATAGTCGACAAGCAAAGTAAAATATGCTTCCATTTGACAGTGAATAAAGCAGCCACGAACGTAAATTTTTTTCACCAGATACATGTTTTCTGTATAAATGACATCGTGAAAATTTTCACTTTCTACCATCGGGATAAATTCTTTCCGAAGCTTCGAAATCATCATCATAATATTGGAAATCATTTGAACCTTTTCTAAGCCAAAATTCACGAATATTATCAGAAATGTTAGTCCACAAGACACAGTCATTACTTAATTCAACCTCTGTAAAGTCATGAACATCCTGTGAAGATTCTTCAATATTCAAATATGCGTTTTGATTTTCAACCTCAGTCGCTTCAGCCACTTGACTAACTTGAGGATAAATTAAATGAATTTCACCACTATTGTCTTTTTCATGAATTCCTTCAGAGTTAAATAACATTTAAGCTTATTCGGAAGCTACTTTTAATTTTTGAGAATCTGAACAAAGCATGTCAGTTTCTATGACGCTCATATCCGATTCCGACTGATAGTTAACAGTGTTCGTTGTTACAGTAAATCCCAATTTAAACAAATTCATGTTCTGACTGTTAACTAATTCTTTTTCTTTCTGTTCAACTTTTCGCTTACGTTTCAGCGCTCCACTTAGATAAACACGCTTGTCTGACATTTTTTATTTCCGATTGATCGATTAATGATAAATATTTTTAAATAAATTTTTGTAATATTAATGTGATTTATCTATTTAATTAATATTTTCATTGCTAGTAAGAACTAGTGATGATGTCATGACGTGACGTATTTATTTTTTAAATAAAAAATCACATACTACGGAGTTAGATAGGGGAAAATCAGAAATACGAGTTTTATTTTTATTTTTTTTACATTTTTGGGACTGGGTCCAAGGGGCCCCATAAAATCTCGGGGCCCTGTGCCAAGGCACAGTTGACACAATGGATAATCCGGCCCTGAATATATAGTCACAATTATTACTAAATAATATTAAGCAATCAGTAAAACAACTTTTAACTTAAAATTTGTTGACAGCTGCCAAATACAATATCAAAAACAGGAAACTCCAAATTTCACATCATACTCATTTCAAATAAAAGTTTCCTCAGCTGAATTACCGTATTTTTCTGTGTATAGGACCCCTTTTTGTCAAAATTTAATGAACACTTAACGCGAATTTACAAAAATTAGTAAATATTTGAAATATTTTACCAACACAAAAGATTTCAATTTATTTTCTGCAATGGATTGGGGTACTTTTTTGAACTTTTTTTTCCAAAAATGCACACTCAAAAATAAGGGTAGATATTATACACGGAAAAATACGATATTTCTATTATAAATACCAATATATAATTTAGAATAATTCCGAAAATAATTACATACAAAATATCATTCAAATCTCATATATGAAAATGCCAAATTTCATTTTTTGGCAGATTGATTGTTTCGTTCAAATAAATGATAATTACAAATAAATTAAAAAAAATATAATGGCATTTTCTTTAAAACAAAAAGAACGTCATTTCAAAATATATTTTGAATTATTTGCCGTCATCTTCAAATCACCGATTTTTAGTTTTTTTTACAAATTATATACATGAAATGGACGATTATTGTTTTTAAATTTTAAAGGTATTTGTTATTATATTCATCATTATTTAAAATTCATTTATCCCCTTCTCTCTTGTTCAAAGACAATCTCAATTTTCAATTATACTTAAATTGTTTGAAGACTTACTTTGTTTTTATTTAGAATTGTAAATATCGCTGAATTGTTCGCGTTACTTTTTTTATGTATATATAAAAATGATATGTTAAAAATCAATTAAATAATTAAATATTATTAAAAAATAAAAAAAATAATTCATTTTAAAATTATTCTAGATTGGGAAATTATCTTGACTCATCGAGAGTCAGTATTTGGTGGTGACTGTATATCAGGAAAGAAAGATTGCTGAGTTTGTGCAAATTGTGCAGATTTCTCGAATCGATTGGCTCACTCTGATTGATTAAACAACCAGAGCAAGTTATAATTTTTTAGATGATTGATCAAAAACATTATTACAAAAACGAATTTTTGAATCGAAAGTTTTCTTTAAACAAATTTACAAATATTTTTTGAGTTTTAGAAAACGATATTGTTTGATTTTTTTGTAACGAGATCATTTGCGAGTTTTTCATGTGGAAATTATTCTTGAAATTTTGCAACGAAATTAATTGAATTTGTTCACAGAAATTATTACGTATATTTGGTAATGAAATTTACTTAATAGAATATTTTAAACGAAACGAAATTTATTGTAATCAAATTTATTTGAAATGAATGATTATTTTGCTGAAATTTTCTTTGAATTCGAATATTTGAAAAGACTTAGTGTTTTTATCATTTTTGATATGAATTATTTTAAACGATTTTTACAAAAAAATATCGACGAGCTCTTAATTTTATCAAAAATGGGCTCAGAACGACCAACAGCAGCAACACCATGACTCTGCTACCATTGGTAAGTTTCTAGGGCAACCTGGAGATTACATAGTGTGGTTTCACCACTAGATCGAGCCTCTGATGACACCGAAATTCGGTTGGCAGACAATGGCCCTTGCAGTGATCCGAGGAACAGGGATTCTCAGATATCAGATTCCCGCTGTCTATCAGAGTTCTTCACACACACACATGTATATACATTGTACAGTAAAATCTATATAAAAGGGATAAAAATAAGACGACGCGTTTCGAGATAATAATAACACAATCATCAGGTCACAAAATGCACTAAAATAGTACACTATATGGAAACTTGCCAAAAATAAATAAAATTTATCCAATAAATTATTGGAATAAAATAACTTTATTTCACTTTTCCTTAAAATTAAGTAAAATGCACTAAATGCAATCAATTCCATTCTCGTAAACCAACCATTGGCAGCTTTCAATTGACGACAAAAAAGATATAGTCGAAGAAGAGGTGGAAAATAATGAGAAACTGATCAGCGCTCATTCGGAAATCGACCTAAAAGATCCCGATGTGAAAATTGATTCGTCGCCTCCTAACCCAACTGTCGCAGAAATAAAGAGCGATTCTCCACCCGATAAACGAACCGACAAATCTGATAAATTTATCGAGATAAGCGTCAGTTGCCCAGAAAAAAATGGAATCGGGAATGACGGCATATTTTATCTATAATGCCCACACGAAGACCAACAGACCGTCTTTTCTCAACTATGATATCACGGTTCATCGGAGGTTTTCTGATTTTCTCGATTTACATGAGAGATTACGGATGAAATATCTCCCGACCGGTGTTATCATTCCTCCAACACCAAAAAATGCTTTTGGAAATATGAAATTATCAAAGGAAGATCAATCGACAAATAGTGAATTTCTGGAGAGGCGTAGAGCGTGTTTGGAAAGAGATTTACAAAGAATAGCGCGCCATCCTTTGTTGGTAATTGATGCCGATTTCCGTGAATTTCTGGAAGACGAACGTGAGATACCGTTGCAGTTTTACCCACGACCCGCCAATCCCATCTTCGCAATTGGCGAAAGCCACGTCAAGCCCGCTCGAGTTATTATTAATCAGAGTTATTATTAATTAAATATTTAAGTCGATAAAATTTCTGTTTTTTAAAAGATGATTCGTGGAAAAAAGATGGGTACTGAAATGCGTAAGAAAATATTTGTCATACATTTTAAAAGAGAATCAGTAATGGAAATTTCACAAATATTAGATATAAATAAATCGACGGTGTTCGATAACATTAAAAAAAGTTAAATATTGTCAGTATTAATCATCGCTAAAGAAATCTGGACGACAATAGTTGACTTCTGCTACTGATAACATGTATTTGAAGAGGTAAATTCATCAATATCGTTGTTCCATTGTTCTAGTAATCAATTAGAAATGCAGTATGTAAACAAGCATTTGTTCTTCTCAGTATATTAGTCCATGCCGAATTTTTCTACAAGGTGAAATTTCCTTAGTGATGTTCTTAACATTTTATAAGACTAAAAACAAACCGTTTCTGACACCTATTCAAAAGAAAACGATACTTGAATGGGCCCATAATCATAGGAAATGGAACCCGAATGATTGTAATAAAGTTATTTTTTCAGACGAATTTCATTTTTAATTGTCTATGGGTCAAACTGGAAAATCGGTCTTAAGACTTAGTACAAATTCATTATTATTGAACTGTTTAAACCGAAATCTAAAATTTCCAGAGAATGTAATGATTTTGGGTTTTATGACTAGCAAAAGACTTGGAAATGTTAACTTGATAGAGGGCACAATGAACCAAGATATTCAAGGAAAGTATTATCCCATCTACTACACAACATTTCGAGAATGAAGATATCATTTTTTAACAAGATGAAGCACCTTGTCATAAATCTAAGTTTACAAAAACTTGGATGATGAAAAATAATATTTTCTTCTGGAAATGGCCTTCAGGAAGACCAGATTTAAGTCCATAAGATAATATTTGGGCAATTATGAGAAATGAATTACAAAAAAACATCTTAAAAATAAAATTCATCAAAAAAATAAATTTCTAGCAGTATAGAATATTTTTCCCATTAATAAATGTAAGAATTTAAACATTCAATGAATAGAGGAATGGAAGATGTCCTAAAAGCAAAGGGCGATGTTACCAGATTTTAAGTAGTAAGTGTCGAAATTCTTTTAACAAATAAATAATACACATTCAGATATCTTCACGTTTAGATTTTAATACTTACATTTTAATATTTACATTAAATACATAAAATTATTAGTTTTTAAAAACAATTGCACAATTTAAAAAAATATGAAATTAGAATTTATATAAGAATAAACTTTGTGAATCTAAATAATAACAACCAGGATCAATATATTTTATATGTTTTTATGAATTTTGTTGAAATGAACAATTGAAATTCAGAAGCTGATAGTTAAAAGCAAGAAATTGTAAGTAACTTTTTTTTAGTAACTCTTTACTTTCTGAAAAGGTTTTCAGCATGTACATCCCTATCAATACATATATGAAGTATATCAGTTAAAAAGTGAATTTTCACAAATATCAACACAATTTTACAAAGATTTTCTGAAAGATTAATTTAGCTTTGAAAAATTTAAATCACTTCAAAATGGTATATAAAATAAATTACCAATATTCGCAAAATGTTTTTCAACACATATGCATTATTGATTATAATAATGCGCATACGTAAGGGGATTAGGGGGATAAATCCCCTCCCGGGAAAATTTTGAATTACGATCTTTATTATCCTTAAGTTTTTTTTAACAGCATATTAATAAAAATAATTTTAAATTCTTAAGTTTAAAATAGGAATTCTCCAACATTTTAAGAATTTTTTTAAAAATATAGAAAATCCCCTGTTCCGCCCGACTCACAGGTTGCCCCAAGAATCGGACGGAGGAAGCAGGGTTACACAGTGGTCTATTTTGATTATTCTGGGCCCATTGATATCTTAATAACTCATAACCTTTCCATTCCTCTAATATGATTGTTAATAATTTATCAAAGATATTTTCAAATGCAACTATTTTTTGAATCGCACCAGATCAATTGACGGAAGCAAACTATCGTTCCTTATCACTTCTCTGGAATCTGATAATAAATCAAAAAATTTAGACATAGGGCACTTTAAAAGACAATCTTGGGTATCCTTGTGTAAATTAGTTAGACATCTTCAAAGTTTTTAACTAACATTTAATAATAATAAGTTAAAATCTTTAAGTTATAATTTATGAACTATCCGAAACAATTAATATTTTGAAAATTTAAGAAAATTCCCCGCTTAAAAATTTTAATAATCATCTTAATTACCCATAAGTTTTGTAGAGCATAGAAAATATTCTTCTTCAAAACATAAAACATGATACAGATAACGAAATCCTCCTATCTATAGAAGCCAGCAATGAACAATGACCAAGTGATATTAGTTGCATTAGTGGTATTAGGTTGATGCATAAGTTTTTAGCCCTTCATTTATTATAAAAGAAATATAACTAAATGATTTAATTGATTTAAAAATAAATGCTCGTATTTTTTCTAATAATCACAGTAAAACAACCTTTAATGTCAATGAAGATGTGTAAATTAGTTAGTTAAATTCTGAATTGGAGGCATTGCTTCAAGAGGATTCAACCCTAATGACAAGAGATATGGCTAAGATCATCGAAATCGATCAATCAACGGTGCAACGAAGACATACGGCAATGGGAAAAGTTTTGAAAGTTGGACATTGGGTTCCGCACCAGTTATCACATGCAAATATTGCACAAAGACTAAATTTGTGCATTGCACTTCTTTCATGTCACCGCCGTAAATCGTTTTGTGGAGAATTTTCACCGGGGACGAAAAGTGGATGTATTACGAAAACCCACAACGTAAAAGATCATGAGTAGATGCGGGTCAACCTTCAACTTCAACGCCAAAACCAAATCTTCATAGCAAGAAATTTTTGCTCTGCATATGGCAGGACATAAAGGGAGTCCTCTATTATGAGTTACTTAAACTCGGAGAAACAATCACGGCACAGCGCTACAGTGGACATTTGTTGAAACTGAGCAAAAAATCAAAGAATTTCGGCCGCAACATGGACATTCGATGAAAACAATTATCCTACTCCACGATAACGCTACACCACATGTTGCGAATGCGACGAAAAATAAAATTTTGGAACTGGAATGGGAGGTTTTACCGCATCCAGCGTATTCTCCGGACATTGCTCCATCCGATTTTCATTTGTTTCGCTCTCTACAACATACTCTGGCTGGTAAGCGATTCAAACAAGAAAGTGATGTGCGAAATTGCATTGATAAATTCATGGCATCGAAACCAGAAAACTTTTTCACCGATGAAATTAGAAAATTACCGGAAAGGTGGCAAAAAGTAATTGATTGTAATGGCGAATACTTCACCGATTAATATTTTTTAGTTCCTTTAGAAATTCTTTGATAAAAGTATTAAAAATAGGCTTAAAAACTTATGCATCAACCTAATATTTCGATGGTATTATAAATTTTATTATTTTAATAAAAATTAATTTAATTTTTCTAATCTTTAAAAATAAAAACTGGAATAGGAAAACAAATATTACATACTAGTATATCCCTCTCGAAATATTTTACTGCGTACGCGCCTGATCATATATTATAATGATAAATAAAATTAACCCCTTAAATGTTTATCCCGCGTATATACATGATTAAATAGATTGATCATATCATATTTCTCCCGTCTATGAACGAGGTATTACATTGGAATTTTTGTTAAATTTCGCATTAAATAGAGAAATAATTATTCTGTTTTTCTAAACAATTATAAAATTGATTTGCAACAAAAAGTAATTCGTAGTTAATAAGAGAGTTAAATGATTAAAAGCATTTTAATGAAAATAAGAATTAACGTTTGTAATTCAAGTAAATGAGTTACCCAATTTAGCTGAAAATAATTATAATTATAGAATTAATAGTTTTCTGAAAATAACCTGAGGATTAGAAAAAACTTGTTCCATATTATTAACAGGGCCGTTAGGTAGAGAACTTTCACTAAAAAGATCTATCCAATATTTCAAAGGTTTTTTTGAAAATACTCTTTCTAAAATTGTATTGAGCTCTGTTTTATTAATAACTCTCTGTGCATTTGATAAAAATTTGGTATCATTGATTAACTCAGGTAATTGTAAAGCTGTACACAATTGAGCAAAATGATTATTATTTCCTGCTCCAATGATGAAATAACGACCATCGGATGTTGGAAAAGCTTGATAAGGAACGAGAGCACTATGAGCGGTACCAATTCTTTCAGATTCAATATTTTCTATAAAAAAAGTTTTATATGATTATTTTTTGACATTGGAAAATAATAAAAATAGAAACTTCGTAATTAAATTAAATATGCGGTTAAATCATCTTTACATCTATGACGGTGTTGTTCCACCTGAGTGATTTTAATTATTCCATTTATTAAAACAAAGTTTGAAATTAATGCATTCGTTAAGG
The DNA here is from genome assembly GCA_001938485.1 of Girardia tigrina. Taxonomy (NCBI): domain Eukaryota; kingdom Metazoa; phylum Platyhelminthes; order Tricladida; family Dugesiidae; genus Girardia; species Girardia tigrina. The sequence goes on along the minus strand of MQRK01149239.1, from coordinate 441 downwards.
TAGCAATTTATCCCTATTAAGAACATTAATATGATTTTCAATATATTTATTTACATAACAACATGAATTGCCTCCAGCACAATTCTCTACAAACTTTCGTAGTTAGAGATCGTTCTTGATTGATAAATTTTATTTCTATTTCTAAACCTCTAATTATTTGAAAAAAATTAAATTACAAAATAATTTTAAATAATTTAAATATATTATTTATGATTAAAATATTATTATATATTGATTAAAATATATTAATTTAATTTATTTTAAAGTTGTTATTTACATTTTTAAATTGTCCGAAAAATCCGAAGGTTTAAAATATTTAAAATATCAATGTGAGGAATATTTTAAATTTGGTATGTTGAAATTGGTTTGTTGAATTTTGTATGTTGAGTTTAGTATTTGGAAATGTGTTTCTCCCACCCAGATGGAAAATTGATATTTTAG
>MQRK01149230.1:0-12279 GCA_001938485.1 Girardia tigrina | reverse complement strand
TTTTAAAACTGTCAACTGAAATATATCAACTTTAAAATTTTTTGATTTAAACTCTGTTTTTATTATTTAATTTTTTCAAAATTTTTAAATTAAAACATTAACTTATTCAGCGAATCGAAAATTTAAACTAACCCTTCATAATTACATTTTTAATTTACTTCGATTTAATCGTGTAAAATAAAGTTACAAAAAATAATTTAGTTTATTTTCATTTCGTAAATAAAATATTAAACTTTTGATTTTATTTCAATTAAATATTTTCATCAAAATTGAAATTAACTTTTTTACTTTATAAATCTTTGCACAAATCTTTTAATAAACCTACCGTTAAATTTATTTTATTTCTTGCATAAATTAATTTTTACATTAAATTCCTGAAAATCTTATTTTAACATATCTATAACAATATTTTAATTATTAATTTGATAAGATCGTAAATTTAAAAATTTTATGAACTCAACAACGCTCCCAACAGTAATCAATTTTTGTTTTATTAAAAATAAAGTCAAAATTGTCTTTTTATGAAAGTTTTTATTCAATTTATCAAATTTTGTGTCGATTGAATGTTTTCTTTTTCTATAAATAGTCAAAATTAATTTATCCAATTGAAATTCGATATTTCTTTTGAAAAACAATTTGATTTATCGATTTGTGCCATCATCCGATTTTGATTGATAAAATACAACTTTCTGATCATCGAACAATAACATAAATAGTCTTGAGTTTGAATATGTAAATGTGAAAACATTTCTTTAAATATAATAGAAACTCTTAGTGACAATGAAAGGTAATCTTGTGTTCAAATTTGAGTATTGTGGATGTCATACCTCGTACATTAAGGAGACAAATCGTCATTTCAATGAATGAGTTTTCTAAATTGAATCAATATTGAATCATCATTGATTAATTAATAAAATTGGAAAAGTAACACATTGTCAATTTTAAATATTTTTGATTCATATTGTAATTTATACATTAAAATTATTTAAAATTGATAAACCAATGATGATCGAGGTCAACAGGAGCGTGTCTAAATTAATTTTCTAAACTTAGTTGTTGTTGGATGTTCTAAGAATCGCCCGGCAATAGAGGAAATTACTTCTGTTGATAATCCACTAAAAACACCGATCTTTATCGAAAAACTAGAATGTTCGTATTTACCGCTGCAGCCCCTTCCCGATGGTTAAAAGAATTTGTCAAAATATTCGTGTTCCCCAACGTATTCTCGATACGAAATGATAAACAATGGAGACTCATTAGCGTTCAAAAGTATTAATACCATTTACAATAGAATTACCGCAAAATCTTCATACGTAGAAGAATTATTTTTTACATTGAAAACATTGAGACTATTTTTGACATTAACATTTATTAAATCTGGAAAAAATGTTTTCATAAAAAATTTTTCATTAAATGAATCTAAATTCTTAAATAGAGCTACTAAATATATAGAAATTATCCAGTTAATTAGTTCCTTATTGTACATTTTCTTAGCTCCAAATTCTTTAATATTGATTTTTGTGGAAACTAAAAAGGGTGCAGATAGTCTTGCAAGATTCCTACTTAATAAAGGCTACCCAGTTTCAAGTATTCATGGTGATAGAAGCCAGGGAGAACGGGAAGCCGCTTTAAGTATGTTTCGAAATGGCCAGTGTCCCATTCTAGTGGCCACAGCAGTTGCTGCCAGGGGATTAGATATTCCTAATGTTAAAGTGAATCTAATTTGTGTTAAATATTTCATTTGATGTTTTTGTAGCATGTTATTAATTATGATTTGCCATCTGATATTGAAGAATATGTTCACCGAATCGGTAGAACCGGAAGACTGGGTAATCATGGCAAAGCAACATCATTTTACGTTGATAAAAATAATAATATTGCGATTGATTTGGTGGACCTGTTGAAAGATGCTAATCAAGTAGTTCCACCATGGCTAAGTGCCTTAGCAGACGAATTAAAACGCAATTCGAATATAACTTCAAATAACAAACGTCACAATCAACGAAGATTTAAAAATGGCAATTTTGGAGGCCGAGATTATCGACAAGGATCATCAAACGTTAATATTAATGGTGGACTAAACTCTGAATGTTTTATATCGGGTTCTGTTGCACCTAGACATGCCAAATTGAATAATAACAGTTATTTTTCTCGTTCTGTGGACATGAGTGATCAACAAACGAAACAAAACAACAACAACAATCAAGTTTTACCAAACACATTTCACACTGGAATATCAACTTCTCATTTGATTCCTGGCTACGCTACATTCAACAGACAACAAACTCCACTTCATTTCATGTCCCATCAGACCGCAAATGCTCCATTTTACTCGAACTCGGGACAAATAGCTCTCTATAATCGCATGCAAAACCCAGGCCATATGTCTAACCAAAGATTCCCAACAGACCACATCCATCACCAACAAGAACAGCTGCCAATTACGTATAATTATTCTAAGAATCTCTCTCAACTTCAACCGCCGTATGGTGGTCATAACGTGTCATCGAAGATCAACGAAGTGATGATCAATTCTGATGGCAATAATTACTTTGGAAACAAAACTCTTAGATAATTATTTACACAAAGTACATCACATTTATTTTTATTATAATATTCATTATTATTATTATTGTTATTATGTTTATTATTACTGTTTTTAATACTACCACTACTATTAATATTACATATTATTATATTTTTATTATCATTGTTATACTTATAATTAACGTTATTTTATTTTTAATATTTTCATTTTATTGTTACTAATATTTTTTTTCGTTTTTACTGTTTGTTACCTTTATATATATATATATGAATATAAATATACGATTATATTTATAAAGTATATTTATAATTCTGGTGTGCAACCGTTTGATTATTTGGTGTTTAAATCGATTTAAATATAATCCCTATTTTGTGATTTCTGGCACGAATCTTTTCAGAGGGTTTAAATACGGAGAACGGATCGAAAACTCATTCAAATGTCAGATTTTGCTTTTCTTTTTTTTTACAAAAAAAATTGTGTTCTTCAGGCATAATTTGTTTTTGAATTGTATTTTTCTTAGAGTATGATTTGTATTATGCATTTATTTTATCCCAATTTTTAACTGCAGCAGTCGTTGTTTATTATGCAATGTTATATATTGGAATTAGAGAAACATTTCTGATTATGGGCAATTGTTGCATTCTGTTACAAATACATTAAGGTGTTGGAAACCTTCGGTAACTTTCGTTTGTGATTTTTGCGAAGAAATGTGATATAATAATTGTGTATATAAATAATATTATGTGTGTATTACATAAAATACGATTTTGGGCTTTCTGATATTCTCTAGAAAGTTGTAATGATAACATTAACTTTCCGGTGATTATTCATTCATTTTTACTGGAAATATGAATTAACTGCAGATTATTTACGATAGGAGGTTTTTGTTTTGGAAAACCACCTTTGGGATTTATGCATTTGATACAAGTTGTACTTGTACGATTTACGTGTGTCGGGTATTTGGTTTTTTTTTCTGTGTAAGATTACAACTACGTTTTTTTTTAATCATTTAATTGTTTTTTCAGTCGAGAATAAATTCGGTTTAAATGCAATGTGTTCTCTAATTTTACTATTAGAGTTGATCATCATTTTTTCCATTTTATTCGAATATTTTATATTTCATATTTACACCAATATCTGCGGTTGCTCAATTCTTTTATTGTTGGATAATAATAGAGTCGGTATTTGTTTGAGCGATGATGTACTGTTCGTATTTTAGTTAAAATTATTAAGTTTACTAGTTATTTTTGTGGAAAATTATGTTTAATAAAATAATTTAACTTGTTTGTTTCGTGTTTTGATTTCAATTGGAAGTAATTTGGTTAATTGGATGAGGACGTTTTATTGTGAGAGTGATAGGAGTTCGGATTTTGGTGAGGATAATTAGGAAATATTCATTGGATTTTTGAGAACATAATAATTATCTTTCGGAGGTTTTGTGCATCTTCAGGTTCGCTCGAAAAATGAATGAAATAATATATGTTTTAAGTATTCATATTAATTAATAATTACTTAGGGAGCATCCATTAAGGACGTCCCCTTCTAAGGGGGGAGGGGGTCACCACAAGGGGGACAATAGGGAGGGGGGTCCAATTGTTAAGAGGACATCCCCCAGCAGCGCCTTTCATTAAAATCTAAAGTTATATTTCAGCTATCGTTTATCTTGTCATTTTTGTAAGATTTTCTGTTAGAGATTGATGTAATACTCAAAACTCCTGTTATCTGAATTCTATTTTCCCAATTCTCTTATAATAATTGAGTCATTTATTTTTTCTTTAGGAATTATGTACATTTTCGTTATTTTAACAGTATTTAATTTTTTTATTCTATTTTTTAATGACTTAAATTACTGCCAAAATAAAATTATATACAAGCTAATCACTAAAGCTAGAAATTCAATGTTCTATACATTCTTCTGAATATAAGGGAAATCTGTTTTCGGGGGATGTCCCCCGGGGGGGTGTCTCATAAAAAGGGAAAAGAGGGGGGAGGGGTCAAAATATACTTATTTTTTATAGGACGTCCTTAATGGATGCTCCGTTATTAGTATTTCAGCATTTTTAGTCTTTCAAAATTATTATTTATCAAAGTCGATTATTAAATTTCTTTACCAGACATTTAATGTTTTTTGTTATCAATATTTTTTATAGTTAACAATGTCCTGGAATTTCTTGGCATGGCTATAATAGCAGTGCATATTTTTATAATCCTGTTTTGCAGTAGTTTCTAAAATCAGTTCTGATTCATGACCAGCATTTCCGAATGATTGGTGACCCTAGTCCTGATATCTCTTCAGATTCGAAAAGAATACCTCAATGGCGTTTATTGGGGCAAGTTAACCATTATAGGAATAGGTGCAGTTATCACGTGGATACGGGAATTGACCTGGATTAGGGAATGAGGTGTTCTATGTAACATGTCCAACAATTCATTGGTACTTAATGAAATCCAAGGTACAATTTTATACCTTAAATGACAGTGGTCCTCCTTTGTCGATGGCCGTAAAAAGCGAAATATTTTTCCTTTTGTTTGTGAGTACCACAATACTAGCTGGTTAACCTCTTTGATCTATCTATTTTTCTTATGCTCCAAAGGTCGAAACCGATTTTATCAATCTAGATGCATTGATTTATCCACCAAGCCTCTTATAGATCGTCAGGTGTATTCAATTTAGATGCCCTTCATCCGATTAAAGTTTCTTTCTTGAACTGAATATCTAAATTTCTGAATGAACAATTAACTACAGTATAGAAAGTCAGCGGCTGTGGCGTCTGATACATAAATTCATTTATTTTGTTGGAAAATTGGTTTTGCTTGGAAAATGTTGATTGTGGGTATCCCCAATAAATTCTTATAATAATTCACCAATTTCCTCAAGAATAATATCTTTATTATACTTTAAATACTTAAAAAAACTCATGTTAAATATTTTTATTCATTAAAATAGAACAATCAGTGATACCATCTGTCAATTTTTAAAATTTCACGCATGTACGGAATGCTATACCCCCATCCAACGGAAATCAAATAATGTCTCCCCCGATTACCCCATCAACTATAAATGAAGACATTTTTACATAAAACAGAGAATGTTATTAAAAAATTAAATTATATTCTCCAAAGACTTCAGCAACCATATCATCAATATAGTATTTTGGAAATTACGCTGAGGAGAAATTATGTTATATATCAAAGGATAGGTGTACAATGGTTGTTAATGTAGAGTTATGGAAGGAATGTCACTGTCTTGGAAATCGTTTCCTGTACTATTTTGATTTCCTGTGCTTTATTCTGTGTCAGTATTTTCATTTCTTCATGCTCGACATATTCTTTCTTCTAGCAGCAATCAAAGCCACTTTCTTTTGATATTCTTTAATTATCGCTGTGGCAGCCTTCTTGTCATTTTCCAGACTAATTTTCTTGTCGATAAACTCCTCTGCTTGAAACAATTGTCGATGTTTTTTGCTGCTTTCCATTTCCTCTAACAGGATGTAATAATAATAATTATTCAGCATACTACCCTCATAATAAAATACAATAATACATACAAAACTATATGTAGTACTTTTTGAAGCAAATGGTATCGCCTTCACTCGAATGATAACAACGTGATATCATCCTTGTTTCCGCATTTCTTTCACAATCATTTTTTTATGGCCCTTCATTTTTGCCGTATTTGTTTTGTGGGCTCACAGCAATTGAATTTGCCATTTGAAATCGGCTCTCCATTGAACCATTCGTCGACATGATCCTCTGTCTACCATTCGCCCATCGACGTCATCTTTTCCCCGAAATCATAGTGGTCAATAAAATCCATCTTTGTTCTGATCAATGAGTTTATGTACAAATTTCCAAAAATGAAAAACAACGTGGGGTTTATAAATAGTATAAGTTAGCATAAAATACAGAAGTCATTAGTTTTTTTTCATTCTCATTAAGAAAAAAAAACATTATCAAACATTTATCATTTACACGGTGGATAAAAATAGCGCTATAATCCATTTTTTCCACATTTCCGGCTGTTTTACAAAATTTCTCGAACGGTCTGGCATCAATGAGAACAATAAAATAATAACTTCAATGTACATTAAAATTAACTTAAATATATATTTTTATTCAATCCGTCAAAAAATTATGAGGCAAAGCTTTCAAGTATTCTAAGATCGTATGGTTATGATATTAGTAAACAATTCTCAATTTTTTTCGTCGCTTATTTTATATGCTCTTTTTTGAGATAGGCACAATCTATCAATAAACTTCCAAATCAAATATGTGTACAAGAAAATGAGCAGCTTCTGCTTATTTATTAGTTCGATGTGTCCTAACAAATTTCGATTATATGCAGACCATATGTCTCTTGGGAATAATGGTGACCTTCGTGTTTCATTTACATTGTCCTCAAACCAGTCTAAAATTGGTCGCAACTCTTCTGATGTGTTACTTATGAGGATATCAAACGATCCTAAAATAATTTGTTGCGGTCCGAAATGCAATAATCCCTTACAAAACAAAAACTCAAAAAGCAAACATAATAAAAAGAGAGAAAAATAAAAAACAATAGTATACAATACATATATTTAAGCATACATAACAAAACATAACAAATTGAACCCCCAAATCATTCTTGACCCCTTGCAGTCCGACAAAGCGTCGAAGACACCGAATGAGAGCTAAAAAGGCAACATAAAGAAAATAAACAAAGCTGAATAAAAACCTACCCGATGATGAAAACTGAACAATCGACCTCCACAGCTAGGGCATCGCAAGACGCATATGTGACGGTGACCCGTCAGAACATGGAAAATCCCTGAGAGAAGTTATAAACCTTAAAAGAATAAAAGTTAATTAAAATGAACCCGAAAAATAATAAAGTTTCTTACCGGATTACTCAGTGGGGTTAAGAGGTCATCCGACCATCCCGGAAGAGCTCCCAACGAGTCGAGTCTCTGAGCGAAACCCGTGGAGTCCTAGGACCTTCCCAAGCTGAGATATCACCCCTGAAAGATTCAGAAATTAATTAAGAAAATAAAGAAAATTAATTAATAACTTACGTGAGTCACTCCCACGAAGCGAAGTAGAATCAACCGATGAATAAGCATTATTCATCGGTGACAAAGCCGTCATTGTTTGTTGGCGTAGTTACTAAAAATAGCAGATCAGTCACTAACACACAAACCCAAGTTTCTATAATAAACCAAAATTACCCGAAAAATTTTGGAGGCACACAGACACGGTCGACCAATCAGCACCGAGAGAATCACCTAATTCATTGCTGGCAGAGTTGGATTGGACGAAGAAGAACAACAGGGTGTCTCATTAGTGGTATATAATGAGAGCCATTCCACAGTTGAATCGACCAAAATTTTGCACAACAATTGATACTAATTTTGAGCATAACCGATTCTTGAGCGAATTAACTTTCGACCAAAACACAATCTTGCAGTTGAACCGGATATTTGCAATTCTACCTTGTGGAAATGCAGTAAAAACAGACAAGTGTTCTGCGGCAACAGTTTCGACGCAAACAATTCGAGGAAACCGATTTTGACCAATTGATGAGCAACCCTCCGGAGACCAAATTTATTGTAAATTTTGTTTTATGTTTTCCACTTTATATTTTGTTATTTTGATTAATTTGAATATAATTTTGTTATGCTAATTGTTTTATTATTTATTGCAAACTAATTTTTATTTTTTTGTTGTTGTCGATAAAAGTTTAGGGTAGTTTGGAGAAAAGTCGTCGTCGCCGCCGTTGTCATAATAAATGCCCCGAGACAATCTTGAGTTGAACAACCTGATGGAGGTTGAGGAATGCGATAAAATTCCTGTAATCCTCGATGTAAGGTCAATCCAGTTGATTGACATGCAACAGGCAATCACGTTATGTCCCGATGAACCCGTGCGGTTCCTGAATAATGGAAGACCTACTGATGTAGAACCATAGTAAATCCGATGACTTAGTATATAATGAGAATGCCTAAACTTATAAATCATTGATAATATTCTTAATGATGTCCTTACTAATATATTTTATTTTGTTTATTGACATTTTAACTAATGATTTCGAGGTATTAAATGAGGAGATAGAGTTCAAACTACACGCTTCACCGTGAGAGATTATAAAGAATCCAACCTGTTGTCGATAGTTAAATAAATACAGTTTTACTTGATAAATAATGTATTCAGGGATAAAATGATAATGTTTGCTACATGATGGTAAAGAATTGTATATAATTTATCTAAATATATTTCAGAAATACCCGTAGCGCACAGGGTCGTAGAAGCCCAACAATGCCGCAAGTTCAACGGAACATATCCTTAACAATGTCGCAAGTTGAACCATACACAAACATAACAGTGCCCTAAGTTATGAACATCAACACGACGACTACATTACAGAAAAGCATGAGCGACGCATTCATCGGAGGAGTACACAATTACACCGAATGAAATCATCCCCTATTGATACTGACCCAGGTTGGGGGCCCATAGCCTATCCTACCTTCAATCGAACCCGAAGGCCCCTTGAGCTTGGTACTGCTAGGCAGATGTCAGGCAAGAGAGGAGGCGTCCGACCCTATCACGTAGTAAAGTAATAGAGTATAAAGTTGAAATAAAATCATAACTGGTTGTGGTTGACCCTTAACAATCACTGGGGGCTCTTAAGCTTTTAAAAATGTTATCACTCAAAGGGGTCGTGACAAATTTCTTAAAACTAAAATTATGATTTACTACTATCCTAAAATAATTTGTAGATAAAAAGATAAAAAAATCATGTGGCGATTCTTCTGCTGCCAGATGTCCTGCTCCGATAATTTCTAACCCTATACATACATCAAACACGCACATACACAAGGTGATACACTTCTAATGTTGTTTGCATGTAATAAAAAATTAATAAAAATAAATGGAAATTTTTGAATAACCCCCAAAAGAGGTTTTTATTTGATAAATTTTGTTTTTTATTAATGACTTTTTTTTCAGCATGTCAAAAGACAAGGAAAAATCCGAAACGTTTCAGGAAGAAAAACCAGAAAATCGCAATTTTCTTATCCATACGAAAGTTAGGATCCACATGAATATTATATATTGTCGATTCATACTATACCATATATTCTATTTTCTGACTCCCATACATGCATTATTTGCGAAACTGAATAGAGATGTCAGAAAAATCGTTCCAATTAGTGAAACATGGTGTTCATTGATCAAAATTTAAAGCAGTTCCTTTTTCAATAATAGAAAATATAAAAATAAATAATATTGATAAATAATAAATTATTATGAACTTTATATAACTTTTATGTTTGTACAAACGTTGTTTTTTTTAGTGAGGAATATTTTGAGGTATATTTTGAGTAGTGCTTATATTGTTTTAGGATTGCGTTTCTACCACCCAGATGGAAGATTCATATTTTAAATATTTTAAAACGTCAAATCTAAAATATTTTTAAAATAATTAAAATTTTTTTTGTAATTTATATTATAAATTATTTTTAAATCGAATTGTAAATAAATTATAATTAAAATTTGTTTAAATAATAAGGTTCTTAGAAATAGAATTAAATTTATCAATCAAGAACGATGACTAGCTACGAAAGTTTCATGGAGAATTGTGAAAAGTGACAATTCAAGTTGTGATAGAAATAAATATAAGATAAATATAAATAAATAAATACAAATAAAAAATCCAGTTAGTGTTCTTAATATTCAGTAATGAAAATTTTTGTAATTTAAAATGGAGAATATCATTCCTCTACTTAAATTATTGATATAATTAAATGTTTATGTGACAAATGAAAAATAGCTTTCTCGAAATATTTTATGAGTGTCCGATTCTTTCTTTCGAAAAATCTCAAGTAGCATTTCACGCAACCAGATCGAATCGATTCCCGGAGGCCCCTGGATGAAAAATCGGTTTAATTTTTAATTTCTTTTATAAATTATTACTTTAGATTTTTTTCACAATGAAGAAAAATCGATTCAAATAATGACTTATCACAAGTTCAACCAGAAATGAAAAAAAAGATAATATAATTTATTATTTTTAAGTACTTTTTTGCGTATACAATTTCTGTCGTTGATATTGAATAAGAGGATTTGTAATACAAATAACTGAATCAAACTAAATTGAGTTATTGGTTTCTTTGAGACAAAATAAATTAATCATAAATATTAAAGATTTGTTCGTAATAAAACAAAGAAAAAGAATTACAAGTGAGTCATAAAAGAGTGACTAATGAATATTCGAAATTTCTGCACAAATGTTCTGCCAATTTGAAAAGAAGAGAGTGAACGATGTCGGTAACGTCGCACATTTGCGGCTGTATTTACACAAATTCCACGAATTACCATCCAAAATGAAAACCCTTAATCTTTTTCAAACATTTGCCTGTGGGGTCTTTATTTCGTTGTCGATAATTCACATTTTTGACATAAATTCGACAGACGTTAAAAATCAGGAATTAGTCATTTAAATAACGAATTAATTTTATACTTACTTTCGTTATCTTGCAAATAATTACTGAATACTGTTTCGGATTTATCATTTTTAAATAAGAAAATTATTGGAAAAATAAAAATAATTTAATAAAATTAAATTATTTAATTAGAATAATTATTTTTGAAGAACAATTTCCAACAAGTAACGATTTTGATTGACAGATATTTCAATGGGACTCAATGGGTTTAATGATTCCCAATCCCAAGCAACATATTTCATTTTCAATTGTATATTATACTGGGGGATTTGTCAAGGGCTCTAAATCATTAGTACTTCCATTCTCAGTCCCATTTAATATAAATTAGTATTTTAACCTCATGATATCTTACTTTTATTGTGGTTTTAGGTTTTCAAGTACTTAAGAAGAAAAATAACCGAAAGCCCAATAATTACAGTCACTAGGATTGAATATTGTAAGAGATGTGGGACTGTAACTCTGCTTTCCTGTTATTTTCACTGGCTACACGTCTGTCGAGGCGTTGCCTTTTGGGTGTTCACTTCCTGTCACCGATTATTCATATTCTTCTTCAATGTTATTCACGAATCTTCGATTATCTCCTCGTCTTCTGTTTTCTCCATCCCTATATCTTTGTTGATTGTATCCCGATCCTTGATAGTTATTGTCACCTGTATTTTGCTTTCTTCTTTTGCGATTTAGGTTTGTATAACATTCACTTTCACTGTGACCTCTATCTTGACATCTTTTGCATTCGATGTTTGGACAGTTTCTTCTTACTTGTCCCTGTTGTCAACAATCATAATATTTTCTTGGTTTCCTTTCCGAACAATTTCTTATCATGTGTACTTCTTTTCCTCATCCAAAACACTTGATTGATTTGCTTTTTGTCTTTCACTTGTGTGACCTACTTTATACTGGGGGATTTGTCAAGGGCTCTAAATTATTAGTACTTCCATTCTCAGTTCCATTTAATATAAATTAGTATTTTAACCTCATGATATCTTACTTTTATTGTGGTTTTAGGTTTTCAAGTACTTAAGAAGAAAAATAACCGAAAGCCCAATAATTACAGCCACTAGGACTGAATATTGTAAGAGATGTGTGACTGTAACTCTGCTTTCCTGTTATTTTCACTAGATAGAATAACTAATAAACAGTCTTCATGGATTTAATACAAAACTAAAAAGCATCCAGATGGATCGTGGAAGTGTCCATAAAGTACATAAAATTATCAAATGAAGATTAGTTTCCGATTCCAAACTTAATTAT